>MCJB01012994.1:0-24749 GCA_002018475.1 Nicotiana obtusifolia | reverse complement strand
GGGGGGGGGGGGGTTCCAATGTTTTTAGCCTAAAAGATCACCCCGTGCAACATAAATAATACTTCGCAAGTCCCTTTAGGTAGGAGTTGCTCATATTATTCAGCGAGCACAAACTATCATCTCCTGTTATCCGATTACTATGTTGACGTTGTTTATTTAAAGGCGTTCTAATTCATTTCTATGTCGTACGCTATGCGTGCACTACCCGTCCCATGCCTATGGTACAGGAAGCTTTGGACTTACTATTTAGGTGGTTCTAGACTTCACTTAGGGTGCTCAAAATGATAAAATTAGCAACACATTCAAAAACATGTAGGATTACACATAAGTACAATTAAAGGCTCAAGTTAACCTCCACACATATCAACAAAGGCACGCAAACGGAATTCAGATTATGTAGTGAGGAGTCGTGAGCAATTCTAGAATCAAGATGTATGAAAGTGTTTAAAACCTATAGGCATGGCTTCTATGTGACCACATGGCTTAATAAAATCTTATGGGCAGTGCTACTCAGATTGTCGAAATTACAAATTATTAAAGCCTATAGACATGATCTCTAGGTGATTCGCGCCCGGGGCAGTAAAGCCATTGGAAAACTCAAAATTACTCATTTTTTATCCAATTGGCATATTTTCTAAGCGAGTAGCAATATCCTATAGACAGGTCCTCTAGTAGTTGATATATAAGTACAAGTGATTCGGGTGAGATCCAATGTAGATCCAACATTCTATTCACTCGTGGGATCCGGGTGGTCCGGGGGGGAACCACCACGGCTCCTCTCTTCTCGAGAATCCATACATCCCTTATCAGTTTATGGACAACTATCTCTCGAGCACAGGTTTAGGTTCGGCCTCAATGGGAAAATAAAATGGAGCACCTAACGACGCATCTTTACAGACCAAGAACTACGAGATCGTCCCTTTCATTCTGGGGTGACGGAGGGATCGTACCATTCGAGCCATTTTTTTCTCATGCTTATTCCTATATGCTGTTGTCTAGGCGGGCAGGGTGACAAGAACAGCAATTTGATTAATCAATTAAGGCCCTATAGACATGGTATCTAGATGAGTATCAATGAAAGCAGATCTTAATTACTTAACACGATCCTATAGGCATGTTATCTAATAATCGCACAATAATAGCACATGTTGAGCAAATAATCAATGATATTTGAATTCTATAGGCATGCTATCTAATAGTGTATAGAAATAAAGCATGTGAACAAGTGAAATACTTATATTTTTATAGATATGTTTCTGATGTTAGCTGGTAACGCATTTAGGTTCCTATAGGAATGCTTTCTATCAGTGCAACATACCAAACGGAATAGCAAACAAGGCATGCTAAACGAAATAGCAAATATAACACACAAGCACTATAGGCATGTTTTTTACCATTTCACGCAAATATTAGAATACCTCAGCCTCTTTTTATTAATCTCCCCGTTATTCGTTATTACAAATTGTTACATGCCAAAATAAAGAATACATGCTCAAATGTTACAAGCTAAAATGAGTACAAGCCCAATAAGCACAGCAGACCCAAAGTGGAATAAACCAGCAACTTCAGGGTCTTCAGTGATCTCATTCTTCACACAAAATGGTAAACCCAGACCTAGGTACACCCTAGGGCATTAGAGTGCATCAGCTACATGACTTGAACACAGACCCATACTAAGTCTGAAGGGGGAACTAACTTACCTAGCAGTGCCAATCTTAACCATATGGATAACAAATTGTACATAAATTAATTAGACCACTTGAAGTCCACACACTTATTTCTTAGGACTGCAACTAACAATGGTTTAAACCAGAGAAGATAGACGAGATCACACGGAGTTATATACATGAGATGCTAAAAGTTCAAAAGGCTGGATAGAACATCACAAACTAAAAGACAATCCCAAGTAGTGTTTCAGGATATAATATGATCTAATATCAACATAAAATACAATCTCGAGAGAGGAATCTTGCATAATCACATACAGAAGCAAATGCAGTTTCTAGCATGAGGGTCTAGTGCAAGTATGATCATAACAAACAGGTTTAAGAACACACTCAACTAAGCATGAAGAAATTTAACTTTATCAATCATACATGAAGATTTAGATAGTACCAACACTCATAATGGGCAAGAATATGTCAACTATAGGTTAGCATGACTAGCCTGCACTAAGCTTAATCACATATGGGAGAAGAAGCCAGATATGAGGTTTACCCTAAGGTTTCAAACAATGCTAAAGAGCACAGGATTGCACAAATCAAACATACATTAGAACTTAAATGGGCATGAAAACATGCCTTAGCTAATTAGTACGGTCTCAGGAACATAGTAGGTTGGACAAGAATGACTCAACAAGGTCTTAAACACATGCATTGATTTATCACAAAGATACAGGTCAAGTCAGGGAACACACATTAGTTCAGGGAAAGCATGTTTAGGCTAATGACATGATCAGGAGTTAACTGTAGAAAAGTATTAAGCTGCACATGAATGATTCAACAGGAATTAGAACAGGTTCTGGCATGACTCGACTCTTCACAAGAGTAAGAACAAGGCAAGAAGCTAAACTCAGAATAAGCAACAGTAATAAGCATTTGAACACGCACATTGGAGCATATAGGCTTAAGAAAACAGAATCAAGGCAATAAATAGGCAAATTCGATTATTGGAGAGCATAGAGCCTCAGGAATAGCTTCAGAGCATATAATAGCATGTTGGTTCATAAAAAATCTCAGAGACATAGATATGCAGAGCGACAACTCAAATGAAAAGAGAATGGAATTGCAAAGGTCATAGGTGCTTACCAGTTACTAATTGACAAATGAGTAAACAAAGAACAATTTTAGCAATATCTCGAATGTCAGCAGCAAAAAAATAGTAGAACCCTAAAATCTTAGTGTGTCACAGTTCCCAAGGGTTTCGGATGAACCCCGGCTAGTGTTCGCACTGAGAAAGGTTGCATAATCGAATTCCGGTGGCCTTGGCTTTCAGCCGGTCAAGAGTTTAAGTTTTAGAGTAGTGTAAGGCAAGAATAAGAAAGACAGTAGTAGTTTTTTAGAGATTAAAGTTTGTCCTAAAAGGGAAATTAGGGAGGGGTTTATATATTGTTGAAATTGAAAGAACAAACAAGAAAAACAATCAATTAAACATAAAATAAGGGAAGAAAATATCGCATGCAATCAGTAACAGAGCCGACAAAAGAGATATCAAAATTTCAAACCCTAGTTGAGTCCAGAGGCCATGAATTTGGTCGAAAATACAAGAATCGTTCATTGTGGAGTATATATAGATGAAACATCGGCCAGATTTTCACAAAATTAGAGCCAAATCAAACCCGTCTTGAAAGGTGGTATTTAGCAAAGTTAGGTAAATACTAAGTAACACCATGAACACGTGAGTAGTAGTAGAATAAGGCAAGAGAATCACGAAGGGATTCCATATTGGGGCCGAATTCGGAGAGGATCCAGGGATACGACGGCTAGGTTTTGTATAGAAGGAGAGGGGAATAGAGAGAGTATAGGCGGCTGAAGTGTGGAAAATGGGATTAGGGTTAGAGGGGAGGGATATAAGGAAAGGGGTTAGCTTATTAGGGGCCGTTGATCATTTCAAATCAACGACCAAGATAGAACGGGGAGCGGGGCGGGTCGTTTAGTCGGGTCGCAACCGGGTTGGTCACAGGAGTCGTTTGTATTGGGCTGGGGTGTTGGGCAAATGATTGGGCCAAATTTGGTCCAAAATTAGCCCTATATTGGGGCTATAAATTAAATATGCGAAATTCTTTTTTAAATTTATTTATAAAAAAAATTAATAAACAATAAAAACATCACTTGTGCAGTAATATAATTTAGAATACTAGCTTGATATTATAAAAATATGAAAAATACTATTTTAGTATAAATAATATAATAAATATGATTATGTATAGAATATAGGCTATTATTGTAAAATTATGTAAAATATCTCTAAAATACAAATATAGTTATATAAGATAAAGTAAAATAATATGAAGCATATATATGAATACAAATAATAAATTTGGATGATTAAGTCATCCTAATATAATTTAAAGAGATAATTAATAAGTAATCAAGTAATTTAAATGCAAGGAAATAAATTTTTAAAGCTCTAAAAATTATGAAAAATTACAGAAAATGGTTGTATATCTCTTGTAAATTAAGTAATGATCCAAAATGACATTTTGAAAGTATATATAATTTTTTAAAAAATATGAGGGCAAAATTGATTATCAACAAATACTATAAAATCATGAATAATGTTTGGATTCTAAAGTAAAAGTTTTAGCTCAAATAGACATAGAGAGAGGCGCGTGCGCCTTACGCTCCATGTCCCAAGAGTGGATTTTGTCCCGGGCAGTCATCTTCAACCTCTAGTTAGGTTGAAATTTCTAGAAAATTGATCGTTCGACTCAGCTGCTTACCTGGATATAATTTTCTTAATTTTCATTATTTTGATTCGATTTTATACATGAAAATCATGCTAAAAGTGTTTCTAAATATATTTAGATAATTTAATTTCTAGAAAACTGAAAAATTTATCATGAATATGAGTTTTATATTCAGATCTGAAGCTTTTAAAACTACCAAAATCCTAACTTCAAATATTCATTCTTTACGAGGTAAACAACAATTAAACGTCACAAATACGTTTAGATAAAACAAAGAGACTCAAATATGTGTAGATAAATCAAAGAGACTCAATAAAATAATTTTATCGAATCAAAACATGAATTTAATGGTTCTAAAAATTCAAACCAACTTCCATTTCTATTTTGAAACCCTAGTTTCACAAAATTGCAATTACTTTCTCAATTTTGAGAGTTTTGATAACTTTCCACATATCAAATCGAAGCCTTCGACGAGAGGAACAAAAGCTCTAACATCACAATTTTAAATTTTAAAAACTTCATGATGAAATTACAAAGATTAATTTTGAGTTTACAAATATAATATCTTATTAATCAAGGTATTTTGATCGTAAATCATGTTCTCTAGACTCTGATGCCATATGTAAGAATATTGACATAATATAATTCAAGATCAAACATGATATTAGGACACAAAACAAATCTAGACTAGCAAGAACAGTTGCATACCTGTTTGAGTCATACTGTAGATTGACAAATGACTAGGTCTTCCTCTCTATTATCATTTCTCCTGTGACGACCCGGCCAGTCGTCTCATGAGTTACCGCTCCATCTTTCCCATTTCTACCTTATTATGCTTCGTTATGTTATTTGGGATGTGTGTGTGAAATTTCATGTCATTCGAACATGGTCTAATTGGGTTTTCAATAAAAGAGTAACTTAGAAGATTTTGAAATTCTTAGGCTTGAATCCGACGGGAAGTTGGTGTTGGGAAGTTGTTTGAGCGTTCCGAAGGTTAGAACAAATTCGAATAACGTTATGGGATATGTTGGCATGGTTGGTTGGGGTCCCAGTGGCCTCGGGTGAGTTTAGGATGGCTAAACGGACTATTTCACCCTTGGAAACGTTGCAGAAAAAAAAACCAGAAGTTGCAATTTTGTAAAAGAATAAAGAGACATCGCAAAGTGGGATATGCTATAGCAAACCCAGCATGCGAGCCGCAAACCACACACCTAGATCGCAAACCCAGACAGTTTTCCGGGCAAAGAATGACGTCAAGAATGCGGTCAGGAATGTGATCGCATTTCCACAATGCGGACCGCATATCCACCACACTGAGACCGCAGATCGAGACAGATTTCTGGATAAGATCCATGTCAGAAATGCGATCTGAAATGCGGTCGCATTTCTAAAATGCGAACCGCATATCGTACATTGAAATCGCAGACCAAGATAGATTTCTGGACAAAAATCAACGTCAAAAATGCGGTCAAAATGCGATCGCATTTTTGACCCGACTAGTGCGTTTTTGTTCCGATTTTTGACCCTGTATAAATAGAAATCAGTACCCATTGGCCATGCAAAAACCCACTATCGTTACCATCTAATAAAAACACCTCCAAAACACCCTAAATCACAGCAAAATCAACCTCAAAACTATATCCAAAGGAGACTTGCTTGGACAGATATTTAAGAGAGGGGATTTCAGCTATTTTTAAACATTATTTGGAGCTATAGAGTTCGGATTGAAGCGAATTTTGACGCGACTTTCGGGAGATTTTTAAGGAAAACATCGGGGTAAGTGTTCCTAACTCAACCTTGGTCAAATTACCCCAGTATATCGCTATTTTAGTGTTTAATTGGGATTTAAGTTGGAGAAATTGTGGAAAACCCTTAAGTTTAGATTTAAGATTTGGAGGTGGAATCAATGTCGGAATTCGATAATTTTTATATGGTTGAACTCGTTAGGAGGTAAGGGACATGTTGATGTAAAAATTCTTAATTTCGAGAAGTGGGCCCGGGGCTCGAGTTTTGCTAATTTCGTAATTTCTTGATATTTTTCGATTGTTTCGCTTGGGCTTTGTTCCCTCAGCATATTGTGACGTATTAGTTCTGATTTTGGATAGATTCGACGCGCGTGGAGGCCAATTCGAAGGGCAAGGGCGTCGCGGGCTAGGGATTTAGCTGGATCGAGGTGAGTAGTGATTGTAAATGATGTTCTGAGGGTTTGAAACCCCGTATTGTACATCGTAGTGTTATATTGAGGTGAGGCACGCGCTCGATGATGAGCGTGGGGTCTTTTACTACTAGGGATTGTAACTTGGTCCATTCCGATTGATGATTTTACTGCGTATTTGACTTAAACTAATTTGTTATCATTATGATTGGGCTGATTGCCATATTTGGGCTTCGTGACAACTATTTGAGCCCTTCGGGGATTTCTATCACTGTTTCCTCACTATTTTGACTTATTACTTGAACTCAGTCATGCTGTTTACACTGTTTTACAACTCAGCCACTTTTACTCAGTTTTGAGATTTAAATAATATTTCAAATGATGTTTTTGGGCTGAGGACTACTGTTTTACTATAGCCCGAGGGGCTTGTGATGATTTTCTGACTGAGTGCGGCCGAGGGCCAAATGTGAGGTTTTACTGAGTGATATGAGACCGAGGGCCTGAGATACTTTATGTGCCACAAGGTGGCTTGTGATTGATATGAGGCCGAGGGCCTGAGATACTTTATGTGCCACGAGGTGACTTGCAACTGATATGAGGCCGAGGGCCCGAGATACTGTATATATATGCCACGAGGTGACTTGCGACTGATATGAGGCCGAGGGCCCGAGATACTGTATATATATGCCACGAGGTGGCTTGATTTATATGAGGCTGAGGGCCTAGATATGTGCCACGAGGTGGCTTGATATTGCGCTTGAGTCGTAAGGGGCCCCTCCCGGAGTCTGTACACCTCCAGTGAGCGCAGTTACCCATTGTGATGTGAAATATAGCCCGAGGGGCTGATATTATATTATGTGATAGCCCGAGTGGCTGATGTTGTACTATGTGACAGCCCGAGGGGCTGATAATGTTCCATGTGATAGCCCGAGGGGCTGATGTTGTTTCTGAGATTTGAGCCCGAGGGGCTGGTACTGTTCTATGATATTGCCCGAGGGGCGAATTTACTGATTTATAGCCCGAGGGGCGACGTTTTACTTCACTTTGATTATCTGAAAAATACATGTTTTTACCTGTTGAAAGAAAGTTTTACTTGATTTCTCACTGATTTACTGCTTGCGAATGATGTTTTAAATGCTTCATTATAGAATGCCTTGTGCTTTGTGTGTTTTCTTACTTTCAGTCGTTAGTTATGCTTATTACTCACTGAGTTGGAAGTACTCACATTACTCCCTACACCATGTGTGCAGATTCAGGCGTTATTGGTTCCGCCCCGGAGTATTGATTTCTCCTGCCCAGGAGGTGATTCAGAGACTACGCTTGCTATTAGGATTCATTAGTTGCTCATGACATTGTGACACCCCGGTTTGGGCTGTAGTCGGGATGGTTAGCTATATTTTCTGCGAATGATTGCTATTAAACTATGCTTGTATGAATTGGCTAGCCTTGTCTTCACGAGAGGCGCCATCACGACCGGGTTCGGGGTTAGGGTCGTGACATCTCCAATATGGCAGCGCCGATGGGACAACTACCACACAACGACGCTTTTGAAATAACTCTGACTATGTATTTATATAAAGGCTAGAGAGGGAACTTAGCTGTAGTTAATGAAACCCTTATGTGCCTCCCATTACAGGCCTCATCGGGTTAAGCCTGCACTCACTGTCATACTAGACCCACCAAAGCACATAAAGTGGACGGCCTAATAACCATTTATAACACTTATAATCTGGGTTCATGTCTATGGACTATTATCAAATTCGAATATTGAAATATAAATAAAATATTTAATAATGCAAGCTCATTTTTCTTACATTATCTGCTCTCTGGATATATGCCACTATATTATTTGGCTACCAACAAGAAAATCGTGACAATTTACACATTGAAACTGATCCTTGCGTGTAAAAATTAGTCGTTTCTAGTCCTTTATGTTGTTGCTATTTTAAGGCCAATATTGCTTCTGGAATATAAAAGCAATTCATGAATAGTTTCTTCAATGTCTTTGCATAAGCAGATGTTGATTACGATTAATTTCTTTTGTCCTTGTGGTAGAGTTAAGCTTATGGCCTTATGTACATGTTTCTATTTTAAAGGAATTTTAAATAATAAAAAACGAATGTTACAAAATTAATTAAACAAAAAGTTTATTTTTCTTTATTAATGATAAATATGTTAAAATATAACGACCCGACCGGTCATTTTGAGTATTTGCATTCAGTTTGATGGTTTGAGGTCATGAGTAGCTTCATATGGTTTATTATAACTTGTGTGTTCTTTGGTTTTGATTTTCGAGTGGTTCAGGAATGATTTGAAACAATGATTCTCAATTTGAAAGCTTTAAATTGGAAGAGTTGACCAAGTTTAACTTTTATGTATTTGACCTCAGATTGGAGTTTTGATGGTTCTGTTAAGTCCGGATGGTAATTTTGGACCTGCGTGTATGTCCGAATTTGTATTTTGATGTTTCTAGAAGGTTTTGGCTCTATTTAACGAAAGTTAGCAATTTGAAGGTTTGGAAAGTTTATAGGTTTGACCAGGAGTTGGCTCAGATGTTATCGGGTTTGGATTATGGTTCTGGTAGTTGGAATGGGTTCATTATTTTATTTGGAACTTGTGTGTAAAATTTTAGGTCATCCCGAGTTGATTTGATATGGTTAGACACTGTGAACACCTAATTTTTATCATATTTGAAATTTTCACCACTTTTGTAGTATGTAAGTAATTTTAACTTTAATTTAGATTTCGTTACACCTTTTTCTGAGTTTTACTTAAGAAAAATTAAAAACACAAAATGGAGTCATATTTAGAAGTACATATTTTATTTTCATTCGTAAAAAAAAAAGAGAATTCACAAATAAAAAGGATATCTTTTCTTTTAAGCTTTATAATATTAAATTATTTAGCGATTATTTAATTGTTCTTTAGTGACTTTAGTTATAAGTTCTTGATTTTTTCCTTAAAAATTTTGTTTAGTATTCTAACTTGATATTTTTATTTTACCCTTCTAATGATCCGACCGATGTTTTGAAAAATAGTATCCCGTTCGGTGGCTTAAAGTCTTGAGCAGCTTCATATAAAGTATTATGACTTGCGTGTATGGTCGTGTTCGGTTTTCGGATGATTCGGTATGATTTGGAAGAACAATTCTTGTTTTAGAAGCTTAAGTGAAAAGAGTTGGCCGGAGTTTAACTTTTGTAAAGACGACTCTGGAAAGATATTTTGATGATTTTAATAGCTTCATATAGTAATATTGGACTTAAGTGCATGTCTGAATTTGGATTTGGAGGTCTGTATATTGATTGCATTTTGGCGGAAATTGAAAAGTTGAAGGTTTGAAAGGTTGGGAGGTTTGACCGGGAGTTGACATTGTGGATATTGGGCTCGAATTGCGATTCCGAGAATTGAAAAAGCTCCGTTATGTCATTTGAGACTTGCATGCAAAATTTGAGGTTATTCCGGGTTGATTTGAAATGATTCGGCGCGAGTTGTAGAAGTTGAAAGTTCATAAGTTCATTAAGTTCGATTTGATGTGCGATTCGTAGTTTTGATGTAGTTTGATGTGATTTGAGGCCTCGAGCAGGTCCATATTATTTATGAACTTGTTGGTATATTCGGACGGGATCCCGGGGGCCCCAGGTGTATTTCAGATGAGTTTCAGATCATTTCTATATTTTTGGGCATGTCTGGTTCTAGTGCTTTGCATCTGCGCATCTTGGAGCGTATTTGCGGGGCCGCTTCTGCAATGTTGAGCTCTGGGCGGAAGTTCCGCTTCTGTGGATAAGGATCACAGGTACGGTTGGTGCATATGAGAATTTGGACCGCTGATGCGATAGGGTCCGCTTCTGCGGTTCATTTGGAAACTTCTATGGTGTCGCAGGTGCGACCCCTTTTGCGCAAGTGTGCGGTCTGGTCCGATAAGTGGAACCACAGGTGCGGGTGTTGGCTCGCAAAAGCGAGAGGGCAGGTGTGCATTTTTGGTCCGCAAATGTGGAATCCCTGGGCAACATCATTATATATCGAGGGTTTGGCCATTTTTATCATTTCTTCAGTTATAGACCTCGATTTTGGGCAATTTTGGAGGGGTCCCTCACGATTTGGATTGTGGTAAGTATTTTTTCTCCGGATTTGATTATATTTCATGATTCCAAAATTGTTTCTATCATTTAAGTAGCGATTTGAGTGGAGAAAATGGGAATTTTAGTGAAAACATTCAAAATTATAAAATGATGATTTCAAGGACGATTTGATGTCGGAATTGGATAATTTTGGTATGGTTGGACTCATATCGGAATGAGTTGTTCGAATTTCATAAATTTTGTCAGATTCTGAGGTGCGAGCTCGGGATTGACTTTTTGGGTTGACTTTTTAAATTTCATTAAAGAACGAAATTTTATTATCCGGAATTATTTCACATGGCTTTTATTTATGATATTAAGTTTTTGGCTAGATTTGAGCCGTCCAGAGATTGTTTCACACGAGAGAGTCATTTTAGAGTATTGATTTGGCTTTTTTCAGATAAGTATCTTGCCTAACTTTGTGTGGGGGAAACTACCCTTAGGATTTGAGTCGTTTGTGTTATTTGTGTTATGTGAAAGCCGTGTACGCGAGGTGACGAGTACGTACTCGGACTTATATGTGAAAATTGACCGGTCTAGACTCTTAGGCTTCTTTCATGTATTTATTTCGAATTGTTAGCACATGTTATATCTTTTATCCGTCAAGTCTACTATAAAATGCTTTATTTGAAGTTGTTGTTACATGACACGTTCTTTAATGATCGAATTTGCTCTTATATGCTTTATTTGAAGTTGTTACCACTTTTATCATTACGTGATTTCTTTTATTGTTGAGTTACTCTTTGTTGAAATTGTTGTTATATGATATCCTTTGTTGCCGGGTTACTCTCATGCATTTAGACTTAGTACAAGTTTGAGCCATCTGTTTCATTGTTAGCCTAATTCATATACTAGAATCTGAAATTCCATTTCATGGAAATACTTTCACTATCGAGTTTATCCTTAAACAATTAACTAGAATTGAGGTTATCGAAAGTCATTAATCTATTTTAATTGAGGTTGTGTTTAAGGGCGGTATCGTGTTGTTGTGATCTTAGCACATGCGAATTGTTGTGAGGTTTGGTTGTTTTTATGCAGAGTATATGGGTGCATATCACCGTTGTTGTTGTGCGTGGCATAAGGGTGGCATCTCACTAGTATTGAAGGTAAGGAGTGATATTTGTTCGGGCGGAGCGATAAGGGTGGCTATTATACGGAGCGATACGGGTGGCTATCGGAGTGATACAGGTATCTAATGATATTGTCAGGGCGGAGTTATACGGGTGGATATCAAAGTGATACGGGTGGCTATCAGAGAGATAAGGGTGGCAATGTTAGGGATGATGTGTGATGACTTGGGGACATTTTGTTGGTGATATTCGTGTGATGGTGTGCTTTTCCTTGTGAATGTCACACACCTTACGTGACTTGTTGTGTTGATTCGATGAGCTACTCGATGTCTTGATATTACTTGTTGACTTGGACTGCAATAGTACACTCGCACAAGCATACACCGTAGTATGCCACTTATACTAGATCAGGAGTATGAAACTCGACATTTATTGATCATTCCCATGTGTTTTTGTTTTCATGTGATTATAAGCCTGTGACCATCCCGGACATTATAATTGTGAGCCTGTAGCCATGCCGGGTGGATTATAATTGTGAGGTTGTGATCATGTCGGGCGGATTGAGATATTGGCACGTGAGTTGTCCATGCGGTTGTGATTTGAGATGTGGGCACAAGGTGCCATGACCATATGATGGTGGGTTGAGACCCGTGACTTGTGACTAGGAGATGAGGTATCTCGGGTAATTTCATTGTGAAACTTATGTTCGAACGTCTTGATTTATTGGTTGTCATTTGTTTTCCTTATTTGGTTTCAAGAGTACTTTCATGGTGTTCTTATTGCTTTACTGTTTATATCACATGTTGATTCTTGATGCCATTTACTGATTCCTGCTTTCCATTATTAGCTTTATATTTCTATATTGTACAAGTTACTTTTTTTAGTAGGTGTCTTGACTTGTGCCTCGTCACTACTCCACCGAGGTTAGTCTTGATACTTACTGAGTACTGACCGTGGTGTATTCATACTATACTTCTGCATATTTTTGTGCAGAGCTAGGTATTGGGAGATATCGGACTCGAGCAAAGTTAGCTTATTGGTTGCGAGGATTCAAGGTAGAGCTGCTTGGGCATCGCGGTCCCTTGAAATTTTTTCCTTTTATTGTACTGTCATCTTGTTATTTGAACAGTATTGTATTTCAATCTTTGATATCTTCCCATGGAATTAGCTAGAGTTCTTGACTCTGTATTACCTATCTTGGGAGGTTGTTATGATTATTGTCGCATAGGCTCATTTCATTCTTGTTTCGGTATTCATATCAAACTCTGTTTTAAATTATCATTGTGAAGAACTGGCTTAATTGTTATAGTAATCTGCTTACCTAGTCTTAGTGACTACGTCCCATCATGACATCCTACAGAGGGAGTTTTGGGTCGTGACAAGCCTCTTAAAATGAAAACGGAAGAAATGAAAATTGAAAACAAGAGCCAACGAATTTAGGCTACTTCATTTTTTGTCTTCTAGCCCCTAGGTGTCACGGCCAAGTTCCTACTATAGACCGTGACAGCACCCAATGTTACCGCTACGCAAGCCAACAGTGAATTATCCATTTAATTATTCATTTCAATATTTTTAAAGTCATTGATTTTATTTAATAACAAGGAAAACAATAGATGATCGTAGTAGTATTAAACATAAACTAGACATGAGAGTAAAGTAGTGAATTTAATAATCAAAACCATGAATATGCACTAGAACCTCTCAAAATCCGGTGTCACAAGTGCACGAGCATCTAGTAGAACATACAAAGCTCCCTAAAACTGCTGTCTGAAACAGAATACACAGAAATTGTAAATATAACAAGAGGAGACTCCGGGTGCTGCAGAACGGAGCATGAAAAGTAGCTCACGAATAAGCCTCCGGGTAATGCAGATGCACGCCTGGACGAACACCATATGTACCTGCCTCAGAACCTGCACAATTTGTGCAGAAGTGTAGCATGAATACATAAAAAATGTGTACCCAGTAAGTATCTAGTCTAACCTCGAAGAAGTAGTGACGAGAGGTCGACGTTGACACTTACTAGTAGTCAATATATATAAGTGCAAGAATTATAAGTAGGCATGAAATACAACATCAATAATGGAATAAGAGGCGTTCCCTTAATTAAATGATTCTTTAACAAAATAACAAATTAAAAAGTCCCCAAATATCACATTCTAATCTCAACAAGTAAGGGCCAACACGTAATTACAATTTCTCAAGTCATGAAGAGTACATCGAGTATAATCGGACTCCTAGCGGCAACACACACGAGTTAGGCCGAGGTTGTGCGGCGCGTTCCATAACAATCAATGTACATCACTACCAAGGTCGTACAGTCCGATCCATGGATGCATCACATTATATACAAATATTGTCGAGGCGTTCGGCCCGATCTAAAGGAAAAAAGGAAACTCTTCGGACTACGAATTAAGTGTTTACAACTCCAAGGTAAGGGCATAAAAGAATATAAATTTCCATCAAATAATTAATATTTCGCCAAATCACTAAGTAATGATGCTCGGTTAAAAAAATCTTTAACCAAATGTTATTTATTAGTACAAGCAATTAAACTAGCAAGTTGAATTCAAATAGTGCAAGTAATTGCATAACAAAATCCTATGTTTACTCGGGCATAATATGAATTTTAGCTACGTATGGACTGCCATCACTTCGTGCGTATGTAGAACCCATAATTAGTAGCAAATAACAATTTAGACACCTTTGGGGTTAATTCTCTCTTATAAAGTTAGGCAAAAGACTTACCTCGTTTTCAAGCCCACTTTTCGGTCCAGAATTCACACTAAAAGCCTCAAATCAATGTCACACAAACAAAAACTATCCAAATATTGTAACAAACTAATCAATATATGTTCAAAAGTTTATAATTTAACTATTAGAGTAAGTACCCAACCTAAATTGGAAGATTCCTAAAATTCACCCCCGGTCCACGTGTCCGGATTTCAGAAATTTTTTAAATAATTGCTACCCATAACCTTACGAATACAAATATATAATTCCTACTCAATCCCATAACCATTTTCGTGGTCTAATCCTATTTTTATCAAAACCTAAGTTCTTTTACAACAAACTCCTAAAATTTCTACATTTTTCATGTTAAAATATGTCCATAATCTATGTATTTAACTTACATTAGGTAGAAATCGCTCGCCTTATAATGCTTGATAAAAACCGCTTTCCAAGAAGCTCCAAATTCGGCCAACACCATAAAAGGGAGAAATAAGCCTAAGTCCCGACTTTAGGCCAAGATTCTACCTAGTTGACCCTTATTCGCGATCGCGAAGGCAAAGCCTGCAAGGCCCTAAAAACCTTCCTCGTGAATGCGACCAGGTCCTCACAATCGTGAAGGCTAGCACAGCCCAAGCATCGCGAACGAGACCTGCCCTTCCCGAACGCGAAGGGCAACGACCCATTGACCCCTTGCCTTCTAACCCTTCTACGCACGCGAACGCGAAGGCCACAAATCCTGAAGCTTCGCGAACGCGACTTGTTGATCGCGGAAGCATAGGGTAAATTGCCCAGCCCCCTAATTACTTCTGCGCGAACGCGACACAACCTCCGCGTTCACGAAGAATGAAACCAGAACCAGCATATCAACAGTTTTGAACTTAGCTTTGGGCGGTCTGAAACACACCCGAGCCACCCGAGATCCCGTTCAACTGCACCAACAAGTCCATAAACATAATACAGACCTGATCGAACCTTCGGAACACGTAAAACAACAACAAAATTAAGAATCACATCCCAAAATCAAACTGAATCATCTTATGAACATCAAACTTCTCAACTAGCTCCGAACGTACCGAATCATACTTAGACTACTCGGAATGACACCAAATTTTGCGTACAAGTCATAAGTCACCGTACGGACCTATTCCCAGACTCCGAATCGCAAATGGATCTCGATAACACCAAAGTCTACTCCAAACTAAATTTAAAGAACTAGAAAACCTTCAATGTGGCAACTTTCAACATTAAGCGCCGAAATTCTCCTAGATCCCCTGACACCCGATTCACATACACGCCCAGGTCTAAAATCACCGTACGAACCTAGTGGGACCGTCAAATCCCAGTTTTGAGGTCCTTTACTCAAAAAGTTGACTTATGTCAAACTTGACCATCTTAAGCCACTATTAAAGAACTAAGTGTTCCGATGTCAACCCGAACCCTTCCAAACATAAACCACCCATCCCCTCAAGTCATAAAATAGTAAAAGCATATACGAGAAGTCTTAATTAGCGGAACGAAGATCTAGAAAGCAAAACGACCGGTCGGATCGTTGCATTAGGGTTCCATCTCATGTAGTTTCCTAATTTTCCTCTCAATTAACCAATGCCAATTTGCCACCTCACCATATTCATATGTTCTCACAATTCATACACATTGCATCTGACAGATTTTGAATTTACATTCACCCAACCTCACCTTCCCAGCACCTCACCCGTTCTCATCTTTCTCCCCGGGAAGACCCACATAACACTTATACTATATAACACCTAGACAGATAGAAGGAAAAGGGGTTAAAACCTTAGACCAGCATAGAGTAGCAGACTAGCAGCCCAAAATTCCTTTTCTTCCTCCATGAAATGTCAATCTAAAACCATCATGAAAAGACATTCACGAAATAAAAAACTTTTAATAGAACTAGTTTACACCACTTTTGAAAGGGCAATGCATATACTGACCTTTTAAATATCATATATGTACAAAGAAGATATCTTTTCTGTTCAGCTTGTGTATAAAATTAAGCAATATAAATTAAGCATCTATGATATTATAAAGATCAGTATATGCATTGCCATTTTTACTTTCTATTTTTAAAAATAATTATTCATGACGATGAATTTTTATTTTGTTGTTTGTTACATAAATAATTGGTGTTTGATACACATCGGATCTCCTTATTTTAAGAGATTTACACAGTTTTCGTCAAGTGTGTTCAAACATTAAACAAGTCAATAATTTATTTTATTGATGAATGGTGTACTAAAATTTTAAGATCAAACTATGATACAATTAGCTAAACATTAAAAAGAATATTTAATACAACCATTTTTACACCAAAAACCAGCAGTGAGCACCACTAAAATCTAGCTGAAATAACATTATAAACTCCTCCATTAAACCACCGAAAATCATCCATATAGAAGCCATAACAATGCTACAAAACAGTCCTTGAATGACCTTCAAAACCAGCAAAAATCGCAGCTGAAACTAGCTGCAAAACCAGCCATGAAACTAGCACCAAACACCACCCAAAATATCTTGAAACCACCTTTAAACCTCCACTAAAACCAGCAACTTTCTCCATTAAAACCCAGCTGGAAACAGTCCAAAAACTGACCCCGAATTAGCCCCCAAAACCAGCCCAAAAGCCATGAAAATTAGTCCCAAACCAAGCTGAAAAAACAACCCCAAAGCACCTTGGTCTTAGCTCCAAAACGCAGCCATGAAACGCCAGTTAAAACACCCATAAACCTCATTAAAAATGTTAGATATATGTTTTAATGATAGAAAATAACTTACTTCTATTGCAGAAAAATAACTCCAAGAAGGAAGTCAGAAAGCAAAGTGGAAGAGTGCAAATAACAAGAAATCTAGATTCTACTGAAGATCCAGAAGCAAGGATTAAGGAATCAATCATGCCATGATTACGAGCATCAAGGAGAATAAATATTTGATTCCATTAATTTACGGAAGGAATAGCAATCAATCTGCGTGGAAGATTTGCGGAGGATAATCAGTCACGTCTATCAAGGAAGCAACAGCCTGCGGAGAATAATCAATCACATCCATCAAGAAAGTAACAGACCAAGTATAGAAAGTTACTCTCTTATTCTTGGAAGAAATCAACCTTGATTCATTCTAAGGATCAATTCCCTTGGGTTTCCCACCATCTATGGATCTTCCACACCTAGAAGACTGGCATTCGAATCAGATATATACGACAAGAGGCACAACGAAAGAAAATGTTTTGCTATTTATTTTCTGGACTTTGTTTATATCTATCTCGCATCAAGAATCTAGTCGACTGGAAAGAAAATTAGTCAACTTTCTTGTGAAAGAAAAGAAAGAGTTAAAATTCACCCCTCCCTCTTGTACTTTCAATTAGTATTAGAGCAGGTCTCACATATTTATTAACATCAAGGGAGAAAAAATTATGTCAAATCAAGTAATTGCTGGTGCACTATTTTAAGAAGGGACATCTCAAGTAAGGCAGCCATATCTCAATGGACATCACTTCTCCCTTTGGAAAGTTCGCATGAAAATATATGCAAAGTCCTACAATATCAAAGTGTGACGTGTAATTAAGAAGGAAAACTATCCCCTTCCAGCAGTAAAGTCTGACAAGAAAGCTGAAGGACAAACATCAACTGATCCAGAAGATATAGACGATTATTCTGATGAACAAATGGTTGTAATCTATGTCAACGCCAAGGCACGAAATCTACTATATAATGCCATTAGTGGAGAAGAATATGAGAAGATTTCAAGTTGTGATACAGCTAAGGAAATGTGGGATAAAGTGGAAGTTACCTTTGAAGGAACGAGCAAAGTGAAAGAAACAAGGATAAATCTGCTAGTTCATGACTATGAGCTGTTTCTGATGAAAGAAGGTGAATCTATTGAAGAGATGTTTGCCAGTGGTGAACAAGTTCAAAAAAGCCTAAGAAGTTCGCCCACTACATGGCAGACCAAGGTAGTTACACTTGAATCTCAAGATCTGCACAAACTGCCATATAATGAACTACGTGGAGACCTTATATCTTTTGAGAAGACACATCTCAATAAACGTGATCAGGAAGAAAAGAAGAAAACCGTTGCTTTCAAAACCACAACTAAAGGATCTAAAAATGACAATGATGACGATCCAGAGGAACTGGAAGAAGAAATTGCCATAATCTCGAGGAATCTGAATGGACTGATGAGAAGATATAGAAATACGAAAAAGGGAAGAAAGTAATCCAGAAGAACCAGACAGCTTAATGAACAAGACAAGAGAGATGAAAAATATTTTGAATATGGTAGATATGGCCATGTTCAAGCTGAATGCCTAGAGCTCAAAAGGAAAGTCTCTAGAAGTTTTACCAAGAACACATCCTTCGAAAGCTGGAGTGATGAAGACAGCTCAGAACATGAAGAAATATCAAATTTATCTGGCTACTGGACTGATAAAGGAGTATCAGACGATGACTGCAAAGAAGAAACTGAAAATTTCTTCATGGCACGCAGTGAAATGAGTGAGGTAAAATCCTATTATTGTGAAAGATGTAATGAATTACAAGATATTCTTGATCTTACCCTGAAAGAGCCTCAACAAATGTTGAATGAATTAAAGTGACTCAATAGAGAAAAGAAAGACTGGAACTTAGCCTTGAAGTGTGTGAAATTAAAAGAAATTGTTCTTCAAGAGAATGTTCCGGAATTGTAATTGCAACTAAATGGCATGCGCAAATCTACCAATCACAGTTCTGTCAGATCTAACTAGGCGACTTGAAATAAACTAGTAAACGACCTGCTCGAAATATGACCACTAGTAAAGACACCAGTAGTAAATCCAACGAAAAATCCACTACTGTTTGCCATTATTGCAACATAACTGGTCATAAGTACTCCTTTTCTAGATTTCATAACTCAAATGTTGTCGGATGGATCTAGAGGCCTAAAAATGGCCCTGATATTAATAAAACTAACCAAAAAGGACCCAAGCAATCTTGGTTACCTAAAAAAAGGTAATAATCTTTCCTTGCAGGAACACCACAGGAAAAGTCAAAAAGTAAAATGGTATCTCGACAGTGCTTGTTCCAGTCACATGACAAGAAATAAAAATCTCTTCAAAGAGGTCACCAAAATCAATGGTAGGAAATGTCAAGTTTGGTGATGACTCAAAAGGAAAAATTATCGGTACCAAAGCAGCTCCATTTCAAAATAATTGTGATATTACTGAAGTTTATCATGTAGACTGGCTAAACTACAATCTGCTAAGCATCAGCCAACCATGCGATTCTGGATATGAA
Organism: Nicotiana obtusifolia; assembly: GCA_002018475.1. NCBI lineage: Eukaryota > Viridiplantae > Streptophyta > Magnoliopsida > Solanales > Solanaceae > Nicotiana > Nicotiana obtusifolia. The sequence goes on along the minus strand of MCJB01012994.1, from coordinate 4,977 downwards.
GTGAAATTCAAGAAAACTGGATGTGCCATTGAAGATGAATCAGGTAAAATCATCATTCCAGGAAAAGGTATAAAAATGTCTACATTTTAGATTGTATTGATAATCTAGATAGTCATATCTGTCTAGCATCCATCACTAATGATCCTTGGCTTTGGCACAAAAAGCTTGGTCATGCCAGCATGTATTTGATTGAAAAACTATCCAAGCATGAATTAGTTATTAGCCTTCTTAAGCTCAACTATTCTAGAAATCATGTATGTGATTCATGTCAACTTTGTAATAAACTAGAACTTCTTTCAAAACCAAAGATATTATTTCCACAATCAACCCTCTTCAGCTCTTGCATATGGACTTGTTTGGACCTACTAGAACTGCTAGTATTGACGCAAAAAGGTATGCTTTTGTTATTGTTAATGACTACACACATTTTACATGGGTAAAATTTTTGGCTCACAAAGATGAAGCTCTAAGGAACATTGGGATCTACTGCAAAAAGATAGAAAAAGAAAAGGGGTACCTTATCTCAACTATTCAGAGTGATCATGGAGGAGAATTCGAAAGCAGATCCTTTGAGGAACTCTGCAATGACCAAGGATACACTCATAATTTCTCAGCACCAAGGTCACCACAGCAAAATGGAGCAGTTGAACGTAAAAATAGAACTCTGCAAGACCTGGCTAGAACCATGATACTGAAGCATACCAACTACTTTTAGGCAGAAGCAGTCAGCACAACATGTCATATACTAAATAGGTGTTTTATTCGACCCATTTCGTAGAACACTCCATATGAACTATGGAAAGGCAAGAGACCTAACATTAGATACTTTCATCCCTTTGGAAGCAAATGTTTTGACCAAAATAATGGTAAGGACAACCTCGGTAAGTTTGATCCAAGAAGTGATAAAGGTATATTTCTCGGTTACTTTAATAATAGTAGTTCTTTTAGAGTTTATAACTAGTGTACTCTATGTGTAGAGGAACCAGTTCATGTTATTTTTAATGATAATAACTCTATGGTCGAGACTGGAGTCCTTCCAGGTGATGAAGATATCAGCCAGAATTGAACCCAAGATCAGTGAATAGATGGATACAAAAGAATCAGTTGACAATGGAAATGAAATCTCAAAGTCGACTAATGAAGCTACTGACGAGCACGCTAAATCTCAGACTGAGTCGACTACTCAACATACTAAAGTAGTACCAAACGAATAGAGAAGTGAACCTGAATATCCATAAAAGTTTATCATAGGAAATTCAAAAAACGGAGTAAAAACCAGAGGAGCTCTAAAGAAAAAGGCTAACACTGCACTCATATCTCAAATAGAGTGAAAGAAAGTCGACGAAGCTTTGAAAGATTCAAGTTGGGTACAAGATATGCAATAAGAACTTGATCCATTTGACAAAAATCAAATTTGGAAAATGGTACCCAAGCCAACAAATGCAGCAATTATATGAACCTAATGGGTATTAAAAAACAAGCTGAATGAAGAACGCAAAGTCATCCGAAATAAAGCAAGGCTAGTAGCACAGGGCTACTCCCAACAGGAAGGAATCGACTATGACGAAACCATTGATCCAGTGGCTCGGTTAAAATCAATTCGTGTTTTACTTGCATATGCTTATTTTATAGGTTTTAAATTATTTCAATGGATGTTAAAAGTGCATTTTAAAATGGTTTTATTGATGAGGAGGTCTATGTTAAACAAGCTCCTGGATTTGAAAACTCACAATTTTCTTAACATGTATTTAAGTTGACTAAAGCTCTCTATGGGTTAAAACAAGCACCTAGAGCCTGGTATGAAAGACTAAGTTAATTTCTACTCATGGCTTCTCAAGAGGTAAGATAAATACTACTCTCTTTATCAAAAGGTTATTATCAGGTAATCTCATTATTCAAATCTATGTTGATGAAATTATAGTTGGAAGTTCTAACCCTGTCCTATGCAAGGAATTCTCACATCTCATGCAAAGCGAGTTCAAAATGAGCATTATGGGAGAACTGAATTTTTTCCTTGGACTTCAAATTCATCAATCAGATGAAGGTATCTTCATATGTCACACGAAGTACACGAAGGACTTGATACAAAAATTTGGAATGAGCAACGCAAAGGCGCTTGGAACTTCCATGAGTCCAACTATATCTCATGACAAAGACGAGGAAGGAAAATCGATGGATGAATCAAAATATCAAACTTTATGGCCGAATTTACACCGGCCCTAATACCCGAGGTTGAAGGAGAGTTGTTGATTAACTCAGGAACTTCCTCGGGAATCTAGACCCTCTTCACGGACGGCGCCTCAAACGCAAAAGGGTTCGGGCTTGGCATCTTATTAAAGTCACCAATAGGTAATATAATTAGACAATCTATTAAGACTATGAAATTGACTAACAACGAGGCCGAATATGAGGCCATGATTGCAGGCCTTGAACTAGCCAAGAGCTTAGGGGCGGAAGTGACCTAAGCAAAATGCAACTCCCTCCTTGTGGTGAACCAAGCCAATGGAACATTCAAGGTCAGAGAGGAATGAATCCAAAGATACTTGGACAAATTACAGGTGACATTACGTCGGGTCAAAGAATGGACTTTGCAACATGTACCTCGGCATCAAAACAGCGAGGCCCATGCCCTCGCTAACTTGGGGTCATCGGTCGATGACGACAAATTCAACTCGGGAGAAGTCATACAACTTATGAGATCAGTGGTGGAAGAAGGCCACACTGAGATCAACTCAACGAACCTAACTTGGGATTGGAGGAATAAGTACGTAAAATATCTCAGATCTGGTAAACTGCCCTCGGATCCAAAAGAGTCGAGGGCCCTGCGTACAAAGACGGCCCGATTTAGCCTGTTCGAAGAAGGAACCTTGTTCAGAAGAACATTTGATGGCCCAGTTGCAAAATTTTTAAGACCGGGCAATACTGAGTATGTTTTGAGGGATATCCATGAGGGTAACTGTGGAAATCATTCAGGCACCGAATCACTTATTCAAAAAATAATCAAAGTCGGTAATTATTAGATCGGCATGGAAAAAGACGTAAAGGAGTTTGTTCGAAAATGTGATGAATGTCAAAGACACGCTCCGATGATCTATCAACCCGGGGAGATGCTCCACTCGATTTTATCACCATGGCTGTTCATGAAGTGGGGAATGGACATCGTTATCCACTTCCCGAGGGCACCAGGTAAGGCTCAGTTTATATTTTTTATGACTGATTATTTTTCTAAGTGGGTGGAAGCCCAGGCATATAAGAAGGTCAGGGAAAAGGAGGTCATCAACTTCATTTCGGACCACATCATATGTCAGTTCGGAATGCCATCCGAAATCGTATGTGACAACGGAAAACAATTTATCGGCAGAAAAGTGACCAAGTTTCTCGAGGATCATAAGATCAAATGGATCTGGTCAACACCTTATCACCCTAGTTGGAATGGACAAGACGAATCGACCAACAAAATCGTGCTCCAAAACCTCAAAAAGAGGTTAACCGACGCCAAAGGAAGGTGGAAGAAAATCCTACCCGAATTCCTATGGGCATACCGTACGACCTCAAAGTTCAGTACCGGTGCGCTGAAGCTCTAATACCGGTTGAAGTCGGAGATCCAAGTACCATATTTCGATATGTAGCAAAGGAAACAAATGACGAGGCAATAAATACGAGCTTGGAACTATTGGATGAAAGGCGCGAAGCCACCCTTGTTCGGTTGGCTGCCCAAAAGCAACGGATCGAGAGATATTACAACAGAAGGGCCAACCTTCGATACTTCAACGTCGGGGACTTAGTGCTAAGAAAGGTCACATTGAATACCTGAAACCCAAATGAGGGAAAGTTGGGACCAAGCTGGCAAGGTCCGTATCATATCATCGAAATCACCGGAAAAGGATCCTACAAGATCGAAACGATGAACAGTGAACAACTATCGAACAACTGGAATATAACTCACTAGAAGTGACATTACTTCTAAGGTATGGACCTGTTCTTTCTTTTATTTACATTTTAAACTAACGCTTGCAGATAGCCAACAAGGGATGATACAAGATGTTAGGTCTGAAAGCACGCGTTGCACTCTTTTTTTCTTGGACCAGTTTTTTCCCAAATGGGTTTTACGGCAAGGTTTTTAACGAGGCAACAAGTAAATCATGCTAACTTAGAATCGAAGGCTGCTAACAAGCCTGTGACGATGATCACAACATCATTCGAGGCTTTTCTTCGATCAACCCCGAAATTGGGGGCGTTACCCTCTGATATCGACATTCGCATGGAAAGAGACTTCGGGATCGAAGGATCTCGATTGATAGGATTCAGTATAAGGGCCAAACAGTCAAACGAACCGTGCTCACATAGACTGCTCGAACCCTGCCACAAAGCTTGTACACATACGTTACTATTATGCACAAGAATAAAGAGAAGTCTCCTCCTTGCAAACGTCTTATCTTTTAACACTTTTTCCTTTACATTTCTCAAGGAATTCCCTTCTTCCAATCCCCTAAAGGAAACGAGCCCAAGGGTCGCCTTAACCTGAGTTCGAATAATCAGTCTCTCATTCGGGGATTGTCGTCCGAAAAACAAACTCAGACGGTCCAAGCTATTAGACTTCGGGGTATAAGACCTATTAGGTAACCCCCGAACTTTATAGGCTAAGGCCATTTCGGGTAAACAAAATCCGAGGGCACAAAGCTTATTTTGCATTGCCCGAACTAAAGGGTAAGGATTTTCCGGGTTAACAAAATTTGAGGGCACAAAGATTATTTGGCATTGCCCTAACAAAAGGCTAAGGCCGTTCCGGGTTAACAAAATCTGAGGGCACAAAGCTTATTTGGCATTGCCCGAACTAAGAGGCTACGACTATTCTGAGTTAACAACACTCGAGGGCACGAAGCTTATTTGGCAATGCCCGAACTAAGAGGCGAAGGTCATTCCGAGTTAACAACACTCGAAGGCACGAAGCTTATTTAGCAATGCCCGAACTAAGAG
>MCJB01012993.1:158309-191061 GCA_002018475.1 Nicotiana obtusifolia | reverse complement strand
TGACCGGTTGCCAAGGAGGTGGCTGCCACTGCCGAGGGGCAGTCTGACGTGGAGGAGCGGACATCGGCACCGGAGCAACCTGTGGCAGTGGCGAACGTGAGGCAGCAGCAGGAGGGCGGTGGAGATGTTGAAGTATCCACCCATGTGTTGGACAATCCCTCAAGGGATGACCTTGAATGCCACAAGCTTGACAACGACCACGATATGGACGTCGCTTATTGCGACCGCCCGACGACAAAGGAGGAGGAGGCGTCGACTGGGCTGCGGCGGCAGCTACCATGGTTGTAGCGGGTTGGGACGGAAACATTGATGATCCCAATGGCTTAAGCTTCAACTCTTCATGTAATAATTTTACTTGCAAAGCATCAACAGTAATCGGTGTATCACGAGCATTGACGGAATCAACAACATGTTTATATATAGGATCCAGACCATCTAATATCTTGTCAAGCAAATCTTCCAAATCAAGAGGTTTGCCCAACAATGCCAATTCATCCTTGATAGTACGAATAGCATGGAAGTACTGTGTGATTGATGATGTTCCTTGAACAGTATGGTTGAGACGAGCACGAACCTCTTTAATGTGACTTCGCGAAGGAGTGGCATACGTGACCTCCAAGATGTCGTATGCCGCCTTTGAAGTGGTTGCCGGATTCACCAAAGAAGCAACCTCTTCGTCAAGACTTCCAAGAATGGAAGATAATAACAACTTGTCTTGGCGGTACCACGATAGATAAGCCGGATTGGGAGTGGAGGACCCTGTTCCGGCGATAGTGGACGCAGCAGATATAATAGTAGGAGCTGGCGCGATTTTTGTCCCATCAATCCAACTAAATAGACCAAAACCGTGAAGAAGAGTGTCTACTTGTTTCTTCCAACCCATGTAGTTTGGCAAAAGGGATCATGACAGAGATGAGTGGTGTTTTAGGGTCATGAGGGTTAGGGAGGAATTGGGGAGTAATAGAAGCCGTTTCAGCCATCGTTTAAAAGGAAAGAAGCAGCGGCAGTGGTGTTGGCGCGGCGTCGCAGCAGTGGTTGGCAGTGGCGGCGTGTAGCGGCAGTGGGGTGGCGCTGCTTGGGTGGGATGGCTAAGGCTAGGGTTTGGTGATGGAATCCCTAGGAATTAGGCTCATAATGATACCATATTGAATATTATTTGTGGTGAATAATTCATTCATTCATTAGATGTCAAATATATAGAACTATTACAAGAGATAAGTATGGAAATATAATATATATGGAAGAACTCTAAATAAGGTAAACATATATTCTATAACAAAGAGGCGAAGCAGAGCCTAATATAATACCTCGAAGAAAGTGAGTATTTTAGCTGGATTAGGGGCCAACTCTGTTTTGGAACCGCAAGAAAGAAAAAGGAAAACAAGATAAAAAGAGGAAAGAGAAAAGAAATTCGAAAAATAGTGACTGAAATACCAATTTGAACCATCATTGCAAATTAGTGACGCTTTCTTCTTTGTGTTATTTCCGTTTGGGTTTTCTTCTTCTTTATTTCTAATACCCATAAGGAATAATTTGTCGAACAATATTTAACTCTACCTAATGAAGTGAAAGATAGCAAATATAAACATAAAATAAGTCCAATTAAAAAAAATGAATTTTTTTTATATGAAAATACAATTATATTCTGAGAGAAAGTGATAAAAAGGTGAATTAGAATTTTCTCCAAATATACTGCATCATCAAGAAAATACAATTGTACTATTTTTCTCATTCTTTTTTTTTTCGCAAAAAGAAAAATTAATATATAATTTATATACCGTAATTACAATAAAGGCATTGAGGACCTATATTAGGCAGGATTTTTTTTTTATCGAGCTAACTAAATATGATCAATATTCACTAATTTTTGGAACTTACTTTTAAAAAAATATATTTTTTAATTAGTCAAACACATTGTTTAATATGTTAAAACTTTATACTAATTATAGAGGCACACACGTAATGCCATGTCCAAAACTAGTACTTTAATTTGCACAAACACACCATACTTCTTTTTTTAAAAAATACATTACAATACATAATAAAAAACACTTTATGCATGAAATTGTTAAAGTGCGAATACTACATAAATAAAAACTTAAAACAAACAACAAATTAAGGCAGTTAAGTGATTCTACAGTCACTATCACCTATTATTCCCTGCTTCATCCACTTCTCTTCTCTAGCTTCTTTCAGTTTCTCGTTCAATGCCTCAACCTCTTTTTCAGCATTGTAATATTTTTCTTCGAGCTTCTTATCTTTTCTTCGTACTCTCTGGACTCTCCAGTGCCTTTAAAGGGTTCATAGTACCACTCTTCAATACTCTCTCTCTATATATATAAAATAATTAGTTTATCAGCTTCTAGAATATTCATTAGAACAACAAAACATAAATATCCATATTTATTATTCACATAATATTTATAAATTCAAAATCCGCAACCCGAATTGGAGGGGGGCATGAAGGCATCAAGATTGCATGCTTTCCACAGAAGTACCTAGGGACATCATCTCGGTTAGACATCATTTGTTGTTAGAACTTAGAAGTTTGAAAAATAAAAACTGGTAGTGAAAACCTAGCATCCTAAGTGGTATGAGTAATGGTGAGAATATCAGAAAAGTGGCATATTTGTAGGAAAATTGGAACATGTAGCACATGAGATGTATGTGTTATATGCCCTTGGACGAGGCTAACAGCCGTTTAATTGGACTGTTGGACTGTTAGCCCAGACACATATAGCGCATATGCCCCATGTGCTATATGTAATTATGTATATCTTTTAGGGGATCTTTTGCGAATACCCATCCGCAATCAAACTATTTACCCGCCCCTACCCATAAAGTTTTCCCCCTACCCACTTTTTTTTAGTGCCCAGCCATTCCAACTAAATAAAGTCAAAGTAAACTACTAAAACCAAGTCAACCTAAGTCAATTCACGCCAAACCAAACTAAATCAAGTCAAGTCAAGCCAAGCCAATTCAATCCAAACCAATCCAAGACAAATCAAACTATGTTAAGCCAAATGAGTAAGAAAAGTGGGATGGGTTGGTAGGTTGGATAATTAATTTTAATTGGGTAGGTATATATTGTAACTAGTTTTCAAATAAGTAGAGAAAGTTAATAAATTTAAGCTCAATGGATATTTTGTATAAATTGCTCTTTTTTTTAACCTTATTTTTGTTGCTCGAGTTAAATTGTGCGTTAGTTTGGTTCCGAACTCTATAATTGATTGGACTCTAGACTAAATTTCTTTTGAATTATGACCTTACCATCTTTTTGCATTCGTAAACAAATAGTTAATCAAGTACATCTCAACTTCAAATTAGTCTATTCAAGTCCTTATCTTTCCAATACTTAATAAAACATTCAAATGATTCATCAGACTTAAACTATTTTCACACTAACCGTTAACCTATCACAACTCTCTTAGTTTATCCAAGTTTAAAATGGCTAGACTTTGCAAAAGGAACATAAACAAAGTTAACTGTAAAGTAATGGAATGGTAGTACATGAAAAAGTATACAGTACTAGGAAAAGGCAGTTCAACGTTACCACACCGACTAATAGATAGATTTCATGTTGGAAGAACAAAAAGCTGAGCAATCTTTCGCTCAGTTTTGTAAGTTAAGATTACTTACAGAGGATACATAAACCTACTTAGTATGTCAATATACAGTTCTTAATGGCAGCAGTTAATTAGTGTAATATCCACAGAAAGCTTCTCCTACTCAGGACCTAAGTGTGATTAAACAGAAAGGAATAAAGGGAAATAAAAACTAAAGTCATGAACACCATATAAACCTCGAACTCCTGCTTAGGATCATTCATTTTCAAGTGCCCTTATTAAGTTGGTGAATATATCTTTCACAGGGACACATGTAACATAAAGCAGAGTCATGTCATCTTTTACAGCATTCTTGATTCTTGCATCATGGTTGCACTTTGGTCCATCGGCACGAAAGACCGTTCTTGGTTTGTTGTTTGGCTTCTTAGATGCAGAAGAGATTGTGTAACAGACAGGAGTTCTCCTCGAAGTTCTCCAAACAAGTTGAGGGATTCTGCTCTTATTTTGTAGCGGATCCGAGCTCTCTTTCTTAACAAGAAGTATTTCAGAACTATCATCTAATACTTCTACGTTGACGGGGTGCCCTACGATTGCCTTTCCGTTTAATCTACTCATTAAAGAAACAAGAGGAGTATGCTCTCCTCTATAGGTGCCTTGAACTGTCATATCCACATCTATTAATGTCTTCAGCGTGCACGTGGTGAACTTTGAACTGAGGCTTTGGCTGCTGGCTTCCTCTGAGAGACAGTTTCCTGGACTAGGCCGAGAATTGTGATTGACATCCCTTGACAAGGTTTCAAATGATTCAACACTTGTCTCATTAGTTGAAACAACTGATCTGCTCCTACAACGTTGAATATGCATTTTCCTTTTGTTGACTGCTGGACGATTGATGACTTTGAAGCTCATCTTTTTGGGTCGCAATGTATAGTAACCTGAAATTTCGCAATAGATCAAAACAAATAGTATCCAACCAATAGCTTGGTCTTGGAACTATTCTACAACTTTTGTAGTGCTCTTCCAATCATTATGAAGGAAAGGAAAGATGTCTCCATCTTTCATCAATAAAGATTGTTAAACATAAATCATATGATGTTAAGGGATATTCTTAGATGTAAAATTTTCTAGAATGGAAGTCACCAGTAATGCCATTTCAGTGCCATCACTGATGAAATAACTCAAGCAAATAAAGGGAAGTGTGCTAGTTGCATTAGCTATTTCAGAACTGGTGGGCATTATTACTATTGAATAGAAATATAAGGCACAATCATAATGTTAAATATATGAGAAAGACAACAAGTTAGACTATCATTAGAAGGATTATACAGATACATGTAGACAGCTCCATAAGACCGATTATACGGCTCTAGCTAGAGATGAATCTAATTAAGTAAAAGACAGATAGAGCTTCCTCAAATGTATCTAAAATGATGTTTCAAAACCATAAACAAAAGGATCAAACAACGAAGCAGAGGAGAGGATAAACATGAACCTGCAGATGCAGTTGTCTCACTCTTCAAGGAACTCGTGGACTTGGAAGATTGATTAGAGGCGGGAATTATCTTTGATGATTGAGAATGAACTGACTGCTCCAAAAATGGTATAGCACATCTGTTTCTCTTTGCTCTCTCAACACTTTCTCCATGTGTTTCACCATCTTTGTATCCAGAAACAAGTAGTGTAAGAGGTCAAATAACTGAAATTTTTACCAATTACTAGTAACAAGGAATTGGCAGTCTAGTATATATACAAAGTCCCATATGTGTAGCAATACCTGGCATTTTCAGTTTCTCCTGTTGTTGCTTCTCAAGTTGAAGAGCATGAAGAATTGCATCTTCTCGAAGTGCATACTTGAGTTTTTTATTATATGTAAAAACCTTGGATGATTCGGCCTTTTTGATACAATCATCAAACTCACCACATCGAAATGCCTTTATGCGACACGACTTCTCCAGGTTGTACCAATACCTGATAGTAAATTTTTTATTTTTATTTTTATGAAGAGTACCTGATAGTAATTTGTTACACACTAACATGATTTGCTGATCCTAAATCGACAAAATATTATTAGGCATAGTTTTATCCTTTTCTCTGCTTCCTAGGAATCCAATTTACAAAAGCATCAACAAAATAAAACCACAAGAGAATTATAAACTATTGTGCTCAAGTTAAGCTGCAAAGGAGAAGTTTCTATGATTAGGACACAAAGGCCAAAATTCCATTTCATAACATTCTTGCTTATTGTCTAAGAAGCAAAACAAAACAACATTTATCCCTCATTTCTTGAGCATAAAAACATTTAAGGAAATGGTAAAACGAGAAATTATGCTCTCTTTATTTTATTTTTTTAGCAGCAAAAGGCAGCTGTTCATGTAAAAACTTAATATAATACCTTAATGTTTTTCTAATTTTTACCAAGTAAAAACAAAGCGGTACTCAAGAATTTCATATTCCAGCTTCTAACAACACAGAAAGCACATAAAGAATAAGGAGATAAGACATACACAGAAGCATTATCTCGACCAAGAAGCTTGATGGGAAATCTTGAACTGAAACTATTAAGAGAAAAAATCCCAGTAGTTGAGATTTCATTGTTACACAGTATTTTCCCTGGCCACCATGTTCCATTTTTCCTCTGCACCCAAACTATACTTCCTGCGCTGCAGGTTTTTTCTCCCATTTTTCTCTTCTGAAAACCACAAAAAGCACAAGATTTCATAAGTTTATCCTCTAGCTTGGTTTTAGTAATACTACTACTACTACATCATTATCATAAAGAAAGTTGCAGAGCCAAGAATAAAGCATCCAATGGTGCTCTGCTACCTGTTTTTTTCTTTTTTGAATGTACGATAAACGTACCGTTGCCTCTCTTTTTTGGTTTATCTTTTCTAGAAGATGGAGGGAAATTATTTGTATTACGATTATCAAATTTATTCTAAAAAATGTACTACACTTTTAAAAAATTTGACGGATTGGAATATTGGGTTAGGAATATACTACTCGATTGGTTAATTTTTGCATATTTTAAGTTTAAAACATACAAAATTTCTTTGCAATGTTTCGTTCTTTAACAGCATCATTTGTTTCGACATTTTTAAATTTTTATAGTGAATGGTTGTTATACATCTATATCAGTATTTGACGTTTAAATATTTTCTTGGTGTTATAGACAAAAATTATCAGAAAATTCATTTTCTAGTGTTACACATAAAAGATAAACAAGTATTTAAATTTAAAATCCTAGAAAATATGCATATTTCACTAAGTGCATATTAAAGAAAGATAAATATATTATTAGTAAATTCATAATCAAATGTACATAGATTTAAGCAATAAGGCACACATCTAAAAATACTAAAAAGTTAAATTCTTTTAAAATTAACTCTGAAAAATATACGTGCAAACTTGAATCTTAAGCATTAGACAAGACAAAAACTTTGTTCGATGGAAAAGATTGAATATGCAGATCTATCTTTAAATATTGGCATTTTGCATTATAGAATCTTTTGTGCAATTGAATAAAAATATATAAGCATATCTTTAATCAAAAAAATAAATTTTAATTAGGGAAGTATGTACTAATGTAATATTTTTTATTATAAGTGGTGCATTAAAGTTTTAAAAAATTTGATCAAATTAAAATCTCTAGACTTATTATTGGTAACCTTAGAAATTATACATGGATGTCATAGAGTGATATTTTTACAAAAAGCATACTTCAATAAAGATTGATGTTGTTGTTATAGGTAAAAAAAACTATTATAGAGAGGTAAAATATAATATAAAAATTGATTCTGGAAAAAATACTTATGGCTTTTATAGTGAATGATTGTTATATAGGAATTTTATAGAGATATCTGACTGTAATATTTTTTTTTTTTTACACTTTTACAGTCTTTCCATATAGGATTTATGTATATAATCAATTTAATGAATTTCTAGGGTGTAATTTTATCTACTACAGCAGGTTTTACTTATTTCTAGCTTACTATTATATTACATACAATTACCTATTGCTGCAGGCATTTCAAATTTATGGTGAAAAAGATTGTACATTATCAGAAGTTTAACTCCTCTATAATAGAAGAAAAACTTTTCCCATTTGGCGATCAAAGTAAACTACAAAAATTTGAACAAACAAGTAAAAAAATGGTTCGAGTTTGTGTGATTGAGTTATGATCCATTCTAGAATAGGGTGAATGATACAAGTTAAAAAGGTGAAATTCAAAAATAGCCAGATTTATAGTGGTAATTGAAAAATAGCTACAGTTTTAAAAGTATTCAAAATTTAGCTACTTTTCATGTAAAGATAAATATAAACGAAACACAGTTCAAAATTCAGAAAATATTCCAACATAATATACTAGAGTTCAAATTTTTTACATATGAACTTCCAGCATAATATACTGGAGATTATGCTGGAACTTTTCTTGTACTAGAGTTCCACCATAATATGCTGAAAGTTCATATACAGGTGCACCAATCTCCTGTATATTATGCTGGAACTTTTCGTATTGCAGCAAAATAGTGGCTATTTTTCAATGACTTTGCAAACGCTGACTATTTTTCAAGTACCAGTCCGAAAACTGGATAGCCCGTGCTATTTTTACAGTTGAAAAAGTGCTTTCATTTTTTTGACCCGATAGCAAAAGTTTTGGAAAAAAGTTTTATGCTAGAATTTGAAGCACGCCAGGTAGAATTTTCCTTACGCATTAGAATTTTAAAGCACGTTGACAGAATTTTAAAGTACACAATAATAATGATGATCGTCAAAATTCCTGATGCTTCAACATTCTGATGATCGAGGAAGATCATGTCCATCGTGCTTTAAAATTATGGTGTAGGGCAATTTTCCGAAAACACTTCTTAACGGGATTAAATAGTGGTTTAAAAAGGTCATCCAGCGTAATTTGCTATATAGAATTATAGGAAATTAAAATTTTATCGAGTTTATATCCATAAGAAGGATTTAATTTTAATTAAATATATTTGTTCCAAATAAATTTTACGGGCTAATATAATTGGATTAATTATAAAAGTCCAATATATATGGATTAAATAAATAAGGCCAAGTCCATTGAGTTAGCTCATTTAATTGGCCTACAAATGATGGGCCCACTTAATTCAACCCAAGATGTCATCTTCCTAGAGGCCCAGTTTGGTGTCACGTGTCAAATGACATGGCACGCCAAGTCAAATAGAAGAGCCAATAGGATCGTGACATGTGTCAAAATGACAAGACATGCCAAGTTAAATTAAAAGAAACCGCGCCACATCTGTATGTAACATGTTCTGGCCAATCAAATGCGGCATTGTCACAAAGAGTTTGTTCTCATCACAACTCTTCTCTCCCACAACTATAAATAGAGGTATTGATAATTCATAAAAGACACCAAAAATCATAACAAGAAGCAAAAGATTGCTCGTGGATCAAACTCCGCAAGTTTCTCTATAAGTTTCAAGCTTCAAGCAATCAAGTTCGAGTTAAAGAAAGCAAGTTCAAGATCAAGAGTGAAATCAAATATAAGGTGTTCAAGATCAAGATTATTTGTTCTTAGCATAATCACTGTTCGTGGCGACCATCAAGACATTCGTGATGGATAAATCAAATTTAAATTCAAAGATCAAGTTCAAAAGCCCCTGAATTTATTTTATTTAATCTGGAAAGAAGAATCAGAGGGATCATTGAGATTGTAAAACTCCTATTATTTGAAATCAAATACTACGATTATTGCAATATTTTTTGGTCTCGATTATTTTCTTGACGCAAATTTTATTGTCTACAAATTCTAGCACGCCCAGTGGGACCAGTTCTTTCCTTTATTTCTTCCTCTTGCAAATTGAAAACTGTAATTTTCAAAATTAATTGTTGCTATGGTTGGGTAATTCAAGTCTCGTCTTCAAGTTTCGGCAAGTCTACACCTTCAACAAACCTTGAAGTAGAGGGTATTTGCAGACATCAAAATTTTAACAGATCAAGCTAAATTCTAAATTCAAGACACAACAAGATTACTTTGAAATCCTAGGAATCTATTAGAGTTGCTTGGTGGCTACTCTACCAAAACTCTAACTTGGAGTCTACTCTACCCTAACCCTAAGCCACTCTTATAAAAAGGGTTATATATTCCCTTAAAAAAGGATCTAAAAAATGGAGATTATCTCAAATATCCCATAAACTCACGTGATACTCACAAAGAGATCAAGATGTGTCCGGATAATTCTTGATAATCAAATACTTCAAGAAGATCCACAACATACTTTCGTGGATATCAGATACATCTAAGGAAGTCTGAAATCATCCTACGTTCAAGAAATACGATGTTCCAGTCCTCGAATCACGGAGATAATAAGGTGAGAAGAATCAAAGGAGAAACAGAATTATACTCACAATTGATTAATAAAATTACTTTATTCTTTTGTAATTACAGCTATTTTTTGTGTGTCGAAAATTCGTTGCAAACAAATTGGAACAATAGCATTGTAGACAATAAATTTGCATCAAGAAAATAACCGAGACAAAAAAACATTGCTATAACTGTAGTATTTGATTTCTAGTAATATGAGTGTACAATCTCTATGAATGAATCCACTGATTCTTCTTTCCAACAGTAAATAAAATAAATTTAGGGGTTTTCGAGCTTGATCCTAAATTTGAATATGATTTATCCGTCACGAACGTCTTGATGGTCGCCACGAATAGTAATTACGTTAAGAACAAGTACTTGAACACCTTGTATTTGATTTGTTCTTGATCTTGAACTTGCTTTCTTTAACTCGAACTTGATTGCTTGAAACTTGAAGCTTACAAAGAAATTTGCGGCGTTTGATCCACGAGCTCTCTTTTGCTTCTTGTTATGACTTCTGGTCCATCCCATTTTGAAATGAACTTCCTTACAAGTTTATGGGAAGTAATAATGGGTTTTCATATGGCAATGACTTGATCTCCTACTTGAAAGGATCTTGGGCGCACTCTTTATTAAAGGCAGGAGACAATCGAACTTGATTACATTCAAGACTCCGTTGAGCTTCCAATCACTTCTCATCAAGAGCCTCCTACTCTGCTAATCAAAATCGAGCATTTTCTTCATCAGTGATCCCTTCTTGAATAGATAATCGTAATGAAGGTATTTGACACTCGAGTGAAAAATTGACTTCGACTCCATAAACAAGTGAATAAAGGATTGCTTGTGTTGGCGTGCGGTGAGCTTTCCGCCCACAAAACATCTTCCATAGGGTCATGCCAATATCATTTAGATTTGGAGACGACCTTCTTCAACCAGTTTCATAGAGTCTTATTGAATGCCTCAGCTAGGCTATTGGCGGCGGCAATGTACATAGAAGAGTTATATTGCTTGAAGGAAAAGAGATCACAAATCTTGTTCATCAACTCGTTGTCGTATGGCTGGCCATTATCCATTATTATGTAAACAGGGATGCCAAAGCGATAGATTATATTTACTCGGATGAAGTTTGCAACATTCTCCTTCTTTACTTCCTTGAGAGCAATGACTTCCGCCCATTTTGAGAAGTAATCGGTTGTAGCCAAGATATATAAATGTCTGACAAAAGATTTTGGTAGCGGTCCGATGACATCCATTCCCCAAGCATCGAATAGCCATGATGCAACAGTCGAACGTAGCACTTCAGGAGGCTGATGACTAAAATTTTGCATGGACTTGGCAAGCTTGCATCTTCGAGCGTAATCCAAGCGATCTTTTACCATTGTTGGCTAATAATATCCTATCCTTTTTATATGAAAGTGGAGCTTTTTTCCAGACTAATGTGATCCACATACCCTAAAATGTGCTTCTTACAAATCTTGGAGTGCTTTGTCTTCCCCTAAGCATGGTAAGAGTACTTCCTTGAATGATCTTCTATATAGGGTATCCTTGTAGTAAAGGAAATGCGGTGCGACGATGGATCTCAGTCCTTTTTCTTGGATTTTCTAGAAGTATCCAATAACTCAAGTAGTCAATAACGAGTTGTCTCCATTCTTCCCTCTCAGCTTCAGAAATAGCAATATTGACTTTGTTTTCTTTATTTCACCCATATTTGGCGGCGGTAATACCCATTTTTAGCAGATAGTAACTTGCGCTTGATCAGGTAGAGTTAATGATGAAGCTAGAGCAGCTAAGGCATCAACCTTCTTGTTTTCTTTCCTAGGCACATGTTGAATAGTCACGTCACTCACCCATCCCATTATATTTTTTAGTATAATCATGATATGGGCGTAGTTCAGGTTTTTTGACCTCGTAACTACCTAAAAGCTAATTGATCACTAACTGGAAGTCGCCAAAGACTTGTAATTTCAACTGCTTTATATCGGCAACCATTTCAAGCCTAAGTATTAATGCTTGATACTCAGCAACGTTGTTGGAACAGAGGTGCGTCAACATAAAAAAGTAGGGCAAAACCTCACCTTGAGAAGTGACAAATACTACGCCAGCACCAGCTCCTCTGCGATATGTAGCACCATCAAAGTACATCTTCCATGGAGGTTGAACTTCAATGACTATTGCATCCTTATCAGGTAGTTCATTAGTTAGCTCTCAATCATCAGGTATAGGGTGATCTACCAAGAAGTCTGCTAACGCTTGTCATTTTATAGCCTTCTGAGGGATGTACACAATTTCAAATTGTTAAAACTGAAGGTACCATCTTGCTAATCGATCGCTAAGGAACGATTTGATATTACAAACTTAATAAAATTTGCTCTAGAAACAAGACGAAAGACATGAGCTTGAAAGTAGTGCATCAACTTTTGAATTGAGAAGACTAGCGCCAAACACAGCTTCTCAATGGGCGAATAATCCAGCTCATTTGGTGTTATCATTCTGCTCAAGTAGTAAAGGGAATTTCTTTTCCCTCACTATTTTCTTGGGACATCAGCGCTCCAATAGACCTTTCTTGTGCCGAAATGTATAGTATCATTGGCTTTCTAAGTATAGGGGCTGTCAAAACTGGAGGCTTCATCAAGTAAGTTTTAATACTTTCAAAGGCATTGCTACAAGCTTGGTCCCACTTGAAAGGAACGCCTTTCTTCATCAGTCAACTGAATGGTTGGCACCTCCCAACTAGGTTTGAGATGAATCTCCTAAGGTATGTGACGAGCAGAAAACACACACCTAAATATGCTCACTAATTAAAGATAGTATACTATAAAATCGTATCCACATGGATTGAGTTTAAACATTATTATCATAGTTTGTAACTAGATTGCTATCCAAGATGATCAACACTTGAGAATTATGTAAATCAAAATAAATTAACTAATAATCTAGAGCTAATTGACTAATGAAAATCGAACTAAAGTAAGCAAGGAAGATATCAATCGGAGAAAATAGGGGTTGATTGGATAGGTGCAAGATAATTGTCTGGGATTTAACTTTAGTTAATTCACTTCTAATGTTCAAGTGATTCTCTCAAATTCACTCAATTATTAGTTCAAACATTTAGTAGAAACTCCTCTCTCGATTAAGTTTCAACCTCACAATATGAACCAATTTACGCTCGGTGAAGATATGCAAGACTTCGTAGTGGATTGGTCTTTAGGAAAACCTCTTTTGATTATTCTCCTAACTAGGTCTAAGCTATAATTCAATTAGCTTCTTTCGATTCCTAAGAAGAATCAATGAATTCAACCAACAGAATAATGCACAAATATCACAAGTTATACCTTTCTCCATTACATGAACATGTGAATATAGATGCCACAATTAAAACACCCAAAACGATTCAATACATGAAAACTAGAATTAATATCCACAAACAAATATCAATAAGCCAATCCATTAATCCCTAAAGAGAACTACTCCATGGATATGGAGTAATTCATCACAAATATAAAGAAAAATATAAAACGATCCAAACTCTTGTCTTAAGTGAGGATTGAATGATGAATTTCCTATGCTTTCGCTTCTCCACCTCCTTCTTAGCCTCCCTTAGGTATTAGATGTGTCAAAAGTCCCACAAATAACGTTTTTACATGTATTTATACCAAGTATGGTCGGGTCCAGACAAAAACACCTTTTCCTACACGAAATAGGATTGTGGCTCTGTAAAAAATGTATATGCGCGCCGCATATACAGAGAGTCGATTTCTGACAGAAAGCCGGATTTTACACAGGCGCGGCGCGCCAACCCATGTGTCGCGGTTGTGACATTTTCTTAAAGTACAGATTTTTCTTGACTTTTTGATATCCAAACGTGGTTCTCGACCCCCAAACACGATCCCGGCTTTATCCCTTTGGCTTTTAATCAGACTTCAAAGCTCCAAATCACTCGAATTCAATCCGTAACATCTACATAGCTTGAAATCCTCCTACAGGGCATAAAATACACATTCAGTGCAAAACAAAAGCTCAAACTCAAATAAAGTGTAGTAAATTAGAGTGATAAGCGACTAAACACAAGATTATAGCATCAATACCCCACACTTAAACCATTGCTCGTCCTCGAGCAATCAAACTACACTGTATATAGACACGACCTTTTTCAAACAACTCTCCTAACTCATTATACTAAAAATATTTAAAATAAACTAAGCACAATAGTGTAACATTTTCACCTCGAGATTTGACTTAAAAGCACCACGCATTATTTATAGCCCGCTCACTTACTCTAACATAGAAGTCAAGCATTACCTTTCCTTCATGAATCAAGTTCCCTCACAACAAGAGAGATTAGTTCCACACACAATAGATATTAAGAATAATTAGGAACTCAAGATAAAAAGAATTCACTCACTCTCATAAATAACATTCATATGCCACAAAAGATGAACCATAGGCTTGCCCATAGTGTACTGCTGTACTAATTGAGCTCATTCAGTCCAGGATCAAGTAGGACTTTAAATGGTTGTAATGTAGGCTGCGGGACGGGTAAGATGCATTTAGATATAAGAGTGACTAAACCTCCTAAGCACTTTAATACATACAATTTAATATTCAAAACCCCACACTTATGTCAAACCGTACTCCACCTTCACATCAATATGCATTAACTCCCTACTTCTTTAAGCTCATTTACATCAAGTTGCCACTTATCAAAGAGTCATTGCACAATGACACAACATTTTTTCTTCGTTTTTCAATTCAAGTGGCTCTTATTTTTCAATACATTGCACCCTTCTCCTTATTTCATTAGCTCCACTCAAAAGCCAAACCAGCCACCCCATACTTCAACTTTTACAAAATTCATAATCAATTCAAGTGCTTACGAGAGGTAAATGGTTCAAATAGATGGTCAATTCAAACAAATGGGTAAGGCTTGTAATGTGATTGCCAAAGAAAGGCTAAAAGGGGTTAAATAAGATAAATAACAATTAGGTGGGTAAAAGCATATAATTGATTCAACAAAGAAATGCCTAAATCACTTCCAAGACAGAAAAAAACTACTACTTCGTTTTGCAAACACACAGGGCAAGTTCTAGACATCAAATACAATGTACAGAATACACAAAACCCCACAGACACATGGCACATAACTCACTCAGGATCAGACTATCAAGACACTCTAGTCAAAGCAGTTAAGCAAAGTTAAAATTATACAGCTTAAAGTACTTATACAAGAGTCAAAATATGAGCCTAAGCGTCACAACTAAAGTACTCACTATTCTCAAGGCATAATAAAGTCAAGAGATATTGCTTTCAATTCCAACACAGCACAAGGTTTCCTACTGCTAACTAAATACACCCGGTTCAAACAAAACCCTTGGAAAAGAACCGCGGCATAAAAAAAAACCAAGGGGGATTATTACACTAACTACAAAAAAAATATTTTCGTCTTTTTCTTTCGACTTTAATCCCTCAAGAAACCCGTCGAATGATATCTATCGTCGGGAAAAATAAAAAAAAAATTAAAAAATTCAATTTTTATTTTTTTTTCCAATTATTTTCTATCTCTAACTACTACAACGAACAAAAACTAAAACTAACATACCTACATACATACAAATATCCCCCATCCCACACTTTAAGTTGTGGCATTTCCCCATGACACACAATTAAAAAGGATAAGGTAAAGAAAACTTCCCTGAACTTTCAGTCGGGGTTTGAGTCGAAGTCGGGCTCCATTCCACGCTCCCGAACTAGTGCACACATCCATGCAGACAACTTCTTCTCAGCCTTCTTGGGGTACACCCCAACTTGTCTTTCTCGATCACTGGGACCGTCTCTTTCGAGCTTTTCACTCTCCACTCTACACTTGCAGCTGGCTTCTTCTTTCTCACCCTCATCTTCACATTCATCTCGAAAGTCATCGTCTCCTCACCCACTCTAAGCATGAGTTTTCTATCATGTATATCTAAAAATTCTCTACCCATTACTAAGAATGGTCCTCCTAAGATAAGGGGGACCTCTTTGTTCTCCTCCATCTTCACCACTATGAAATCTACAGGAAATACAAACTTATCTACCAGAACTAAGACACCTTCAACTATCTCCTCAGGTATCAAAGTTGTTTAGTCGGCCATCTGGAAAGATATTGACGCAGACCTTATCTCTCCAAGATCATTCTCCAATTTCCTATAAATAGACAAAGGCATTAAATTAATTGAGGCACCAGAATCACACAAAAGAGTGCCTAACGAGCAAGGTATAGTAAAACTCTCTGGATCTCCACGCTTTTGTGGGAGATTGTTTTGCAAGATTGTGCTGCAATGCTCAGTGAGCTTGACTACTAATGTCTCCTCGATCGTCCTTTTCTTTGTAAGGATCTCCTTCAAGAATTTAGCATAAGTTGGCATTTGTGAGAGAACTTCTGTGAATGGCAAGTTTACATTGGCCTGTCTCAGCAGCTCTAAAAATCTCTCAAACTGCTTGTCCAGTTTTTCTCTATATAACTTTTGGGGAAAGGGTAGAGCAGGCATATGCTCGCTCTCATTATATTCCTCCATTCTTGAAGTTTCCTCCTTCTTTTTCTCAGCTCTTTTCTTACCTTTCTTCTTCTTATCAACATCATTTGTTAGCTGCTCCTCAACTTCTTTTTCAGGTACCACCTCTTTTTGGACCGGAATGGGATCTTTCAACACTTGCTCACTTCTCAAGGTCACAGCATTTACCGTCTCTTTGGGGTTTCTCTCAGTGTCAGCCGGTAGAGTACCTGGGATTCTTTCAGACAATGCAGTTGCAATTTGTCCCACTTGATTCTCCAAATTCCTCAAGCCAGTGCCAAGTTTTTTGATAGCTGACCCACGAGCATCTAACCTCTCATCTGTCTTGACAATAAAGGACTTCATTAAATCTTCTAGCTAAGGCCGAGTGGCATGTTGAGTCTGGAACTGCGGCTCGGCTGATTCACATAACCAGGAGCTCCTTGTCCTTGAAATCTGGGATTGTTTTGTTGCCATGCATTTGCTGTACCCCCAGGTGAACTCCATGAAAAATCGGGGTGCTTCTGACCCATTGCATTGAAGTTATAACTCCCAACAGCATTAACTTCCTCAATTGAGGCTTGACACTCATGAGTAGGGTGTCCTCTTTCACATATATCGCACTACATGGGGCTCACTATGTATTGAAGCTAAGGTTAGCTTCCTTATTTTCTTTGCCATGGCATCAAGTTCTACCTGCATAAATGTGTTAGCGTCAACTTGGTGAACACCAGTTTTTCTTCTTCTTTCAACAACTTCAGAGGGCCACTGATTTGCATCCTCAGACAACTCATCTAGAATTGGGACTATCTCCTCTAGAGTCTTTTTCATCAATGGTCCTCCAGCTGCATTTCTCAATGTTCTGCGTGAGGTTGGTGTCAATCCATCCCAAAAATCCTAGAGTTGCATCCAGAGTTCTATTCCACTATGATGATACTTATGCACTATCTCTTTGAACCTCTCCCAAGCTTCAAACACATTTTCATTCTTGTTCTGACAGAAGTTATAAATTTCCCTTCTAAACTTGCCTGTCTTAGCTGATGAGAAATATTTGTCAAGAAATTTTCTGGTCATCTCATCCCATGTTCTAATTGATCTATTAGGTAAGCTTCGAAGCCAGTGTTTTGCATCGCCTTTGAGTGTGAAGGGGAATTTCCTTAAGTAAACTGTATCTTGTGACACACCATTATATTAAAAGGTGTTCATAATCTCCTCGAAGTCCATCAGATGATTGTTTGGATCTTCGTTCAACTTTCCTCTGAAGATGCAGCTATTTTGAAGAGTTTGGAGCAACCCTTGCTTCAGCTAAAATTTATTAGCTACAACTGGAGGTGGTCTCACACTCGATAAGCCTTGGTTGTAGACCGGTCTAGCATAATCGCCAAGTGTTCTCCCGGCACCAGGAGCTATATTTCTGATTTGGTCTGCACCCACAAGTCGATTATGAGCAATTCTTTGAGCCCTCTCCTCTTCATAGACAAGTGATGCATTTCGAAGAGTTGTCTCCTCAGCATCTCTTGCAGCTTTTTCTCTTTCCTGGCTTGCCTCTCTTGCAGCCAAATCAACACTATCCTCGTCTCCCGCCATAACTTCTTAAGTTGAGGATTTCCCAACCTTCTCTATATCCTCAGGAAGATTTATTTCCTTCTGCAGTTGTAGCAGTTGCTTCTCAATTTTTGGTTCGTAAGGTAGCACTTCTTTCCCAGAGGATCGAGTCATGCACCAATCTAACCTGTAGCCTGTGCCCAATCAAGGAACACCAAATGTAAAAAGAGAAAAAGAAATTCCTGAATTAGCTCTACAAACTATTTCCAACACTATTGATTGCCAATCCCCGGCAACGGCGCGAAAATTTGATGAACACAAAACACACACCAAAATATGTTCGCTAGTCAAAGATAGTATAGTATAATATCGTATGCACAGGGATTGGGTTTAAACAGTATTATCGTAGTTTGTAACTAGATTGCTATCCAAGATGATCAGAATTATGTGATTCAAAACTAAAATCAACTAAGAATCTAGAGCTAATTGACTAATGACAATCAAACTAAAGTAAGTAAGGAAGATATCAATAGAAGAAAATAGGGATTGATTGGATAGGTGCAAGATAATTGTCTAGGATTTAACTCTAGTTAAGGCACTTCTAATATTCAAGTGATTCTCTAAAATTCACTCAATTATTAGTTCAAACATTTAGTTGAAACTCCTCTCTCGATTAAGTCTCAACCTCACAATATGAACCAATTTATGCTCGGTGAAGATATGCAAGAATTCATAGTGGATTTTTCTATAGGAGAACCTCTTTCGACTATCCTCCTAACTAGGTCTAAACAATAATTCAACTAGCCTCTTTAGATTACTAAGAAGAATCAATGAATTCAACCAACAGAATAATTCACAAACATCACAAGTTATGCCTCTCTCGATTACATGAACATGTGAATATAGATGCAACAATTAAAACACCCAAAATGATTCAATACATAAAAAATAGAATTAATATCCACAAACAAATTTCAATACACCAAATCCATCAATCCCAAAAGAGAACTACTCCATAGATATGAAGTAATTCATCACAAATATAAAGAAAAACATAAAACAATCCAATCTCTTGTTTTGAGTGAGGATTGAATCATGAATTCCCTATGTTTTCGCTTCTCCGCCTCCTTAGGTGTGTCAAAGTAAGAAAAATAACGTTTTTATACATATTTATACCAAATAGGGTTGGGCCCAGACAAAAACACCTTTTCCTACACAAAACAGGACTGTGGCTCTATAGAAAATGTACATGCGCACCACATGGGGTGACACGCCATGCGGGGCAATAATGGGGAAATACAGAGTGTCGATTTCTGATAGAAGGGCGGATTTCACACAGGCGCGGCGCGCCACGCGCCACCCCACTCATCGCAGTTGTGACATTTGCTCAAAGTATAGATTTTTCTTGACTTTTTGACATCCAGACGTGGTTCTCGACCCCCGAATACGATCCCGGCTTTGTCCGTTGGGATTTTAATCAAACTTCAAAGATCCAAATCACTCGAATTCAATACGTAACATCTACGTAGCTCAAATCCTCCTACGAGGCACAAAACACACATTCAGTGCAAAACACTAGCGATTAAAGCTTAAACTCAATTAAAGTGCAGTAAATTAGAGTGCAACAAGCGACTAAAACACAAGATTATAGTCTACTATCAGTATGCTAGCTCTCCTTGCAGACTTTCAATTCATGAATTCCCGAGGCTCAAGCATTTTCAAAAATGAATCTACTTTGGCTTGATCAATTTCGATCTAGCAACGCCGGACAATAAAACCAAGCAATTTTCTAGAAGTAACCCCAAAGGCACATTTCAATGGATTCATCCTATATTGGCTTGAAGAACGCCGGTGCTACTTACCAAAGGGCTTAGAGGTGCGGAATGCAGTACGCTCTTCATCTTTTATAGCCCGACGAATCGTCCAAGAAAGACATTGCCTCATAACTAGTAGTAGCATCAATCACCAGCTCTAGAATAGTAAGAAAAATTCATCTTTAGGACATGCATTGTTGAGATCCCTGAAGTCAACGCATACTCGAATCCAGCCATTCTTCTTCCTTACAGGGACAACACTTGAAACCCATATTGGGTATTTAACTTCACGAATAAAGCCAGCTTCAATAAGTTTGTTAAATTTGATTTCAATCAGGGGAACCAAGTCCGGCCTAAAATGCCTTTGAGCTTGCTTAATAGGAAGAGCACCGTTCTTGACTGCAAGGTGATAGATTAATACTTTGGGGTCCAAGCCAAGCATCTCCTTATAACTCCAATAAAATACATCCCTATGCCCCTTGAGTAACTCAATATAAGTGTTTTCTTCATCGACTGCTAGTAAAGCACTTAGATAAATAGGTATCGGTTCTTTGTCAGTGCCAAGGTTTACTTCTCTCAAAGCGTCAATTGTTGTCTTTACCCCTTCTTTAAGTTCAGGCGGAGCAACTTTTGTATCTTTATCTTCCTGAGGGTCCCCAGTGTTGAAGGATATGTGATAACACGGTGAAACATCCTCCAATTTCTCGTCATCCTCTATTAGAGATGTAACACCATGCTCGCCTTGTGCAGTAGCATGATACAAAGAACCCACACTTTCTTCATCTTCATCACTTTCCTTAATGTAGACCACAGTATATGGCTTTACCTTCAGTACTTCTTTACATGAAACCACAAGTTTTATTTGTCAACTCATCTAGAAGGAAACAAAGTTTGGAAAACCTTAGAGATCTTCTAAATTCTGGGGGAAGCGGGTGTTCTTATGATTTTATGATCTCTTTGGAATTTTTTCTTCTTCTACGGACCTAATCTCTCAAATATTGAATTCCTCACAGTTTATTTCCAAATAGATCAAACACAGACAGGTTCATCTTCTATAGTGACATGATTATTGCTTGCCCTTCTTATAGAGATGCAAATTGGTGACGGTTTCTTGTATCCTAGACCTTCACGTAGTTGCCTTGCAGCAACTTCTGACGAAAGCTTCCCTAATTTTGATGGCTCATTGGGATTATATCTAGATTTTTCAAATAGCATGTGAGCATTAGGATCAAAGCCTTTATTTGTATGCTTTGTAGGGAGCTCCATATTCTGCGAGATTTTGGGCCACAAACCCTCCAAGTAGCATTGAGGACATCTTTACTGGCTTAATTCGTTTGATCGAAAGAGTTAACCCCCTTAGCATATTGGTGTGGAGATTGGATGATTATCCCTTCTCTTTCTTCTTTTTAGGGACCTAGCGGCGCATAGGAGTTACTTCTTGACATAAGACACAATGTTCCCTCTATAAGATTTATTCGAGTTAGGGTGTACCTACTCAGCAATAGCTTTGGCTTTATCAGTAGTCACCTCAGCTCTTTTAGCTGTGAACTCGTCATTCTTGCTCTTCATGATATCATCATCTTTTAGTTCTTTCACGACATGGTTGCTCAAGTAGAACTTTACATCGGCGAAGTGTGACTCAGCCTCAGTGAATGGCTTTTCATAAGCAATTATCTTCTTCTCGACCCTATCCTTTTAGTACTTCAAATATTGATGGTATGTAGATGGAACCACTTTATTCTCATGTATCCAAGGCCTTCCGAGATCACATACAACTATGTATTTGATTGCATATCTTCGATGGTGATTTCCAATTTGATTGCGCTTATCGCTCTTTTCCCCCTTGGTGGAATCATTGATTTATCAAGCAACTTTCTGAGATTTAATCCATGGGAATGCCAAGTTCCTTCACGGTGTGAATAGGAAATATGTTTATTGAGGATCTTCCATCAATCAAGATTTGATTTACCCTTTCATCACGCATATAGCCAATGATTTATAATGGACGATTGTAAGGAATGTCACCTCGTAGAAGGTCATCATGCGTGAATGTGACCTTTTTCTTGCAAACATTAACTTCCTGAGGAATGGACTCAAAGGGATTTTCCGAAGATGGTGCTAACGGTGAGTCATTACTCGTTTCTTCTCCTTTATCAGCATTGCAACAAGAGGCCTCGATACCATCATGGGAAATCTTCGTGCTGAACCAACTTAGAAAGAACTCCTCCAATGTCACTGGATGTCGTGGCTTTTGAGGGTGGTGCACCTCCACTTTTTCTTTCCTCAAATGATTAACTGGATTCTATTTTCTCTGTCTTTTTACCATTATTTTCCTTGTTGGTTGTTCTATTGATTCTTTTCTTGGGCTTCTTTTGTGGCACCTACGACAAGTCACCAACGTCTAACCTTTATCATCATCATGCTGATCAACTTCGACTTTGTTATTCTCCAGTATTTTCTTATCTTTACTTTCTTCAAGACTGCATAATTTATTTGGATGGAATGAGCTAAAGGTGATAGAGACTTAGTTCTCACTTGCCTTCTCATCTTCAAGAATGGTCTTTTTTTCACGAGCCAAGTCCATAACTTTATCCTTGAAGAAAAAGAACTTCTCAAGAGGGTGACGCACAAGTTGATGACATTTGTATTAATTCGGATCATTAATTTTCCCAGCTTCATTTGGTCGCTTCATCTCCGGGAGATCAATGAGCTTTAGCTTAAGGAGTTCTTCAAAAATTGCAGGGACATCAGAATCCACAAATGGGTACTACTTCTCTTGCATTTCTTTTAGAGTCAACTTTCCATTTGGCTTCTCTTGAAAAGAAGTGGATTTTGTACTCTGCTTCTTGCTCACATTCGTTGTGAACTTCACTGGTGATATGTTGACATTCATAGCTTCTTTGCTTTTAGACTTGGGTACGAACTTGCTCCATTTCCTGACTTCTTGCTTATTGTTCCCTTTGCCAGGCTCATAGATGTGCATCCTTTCATTTCATGGTGGAGGCCATGCTCAATTCCATGTCATGGGCAAGAGTTAAAAGTTTGTCAAATGTGCTAGGATTGATACCTTGCAAGATGTAGCACGGTCCCCACTGCATGCATTGGATGCACATCTCTATGCCTGAAGCTTCACTAAGATTGTCTTTGCAATTGAGGCTTGCAATCCTCCAATAATTGATAAAGTCGATAACTGGTTCAACCTTTCATTGACAGTAGTTGTAAATTCCACCATGCTCACAGTGCGCCTCGTGCTACAAAATCGATTAAGGAACTCTTGCTCTAGTTGATCCCAGCTATCAATAGATTGGATCTCCAGGTATGTATGCCAATTAAAAGCATTTCCTTTTAGCGAGCAGACAAACTGCTTGACGAGGTAATCTTCACAAGTCCCAGCATTGTTGCATAATCAATGAAGTGCACCATATGTTGTTTTGGATTGCCTTTGCCATCACACTGTTGGAACTTTGGAGGTCGATAGCCAACAAACATCTTTAACATATCGATCCTTGCAATGTACAGCTTTGTGTATGTAAAGGAGGACTTGGAACAAACTTCATACTTATTCTTGATAGTCCTTTCAATGAACTCCTTTAGTTGATCGATTGGAATAATCCCTTAAGATGAGACAGGAATAGCCTTAGCGGATGCTACTTGTCTGAAGGGAGGATCATTCTCTGGAACTTCTGGGAGCTTGCCAGATCTATGGCTGGACTCTTCTTCCATCAAGATTCCCACTCTATTCATCAACATGTCAATTCTAGCATCTTGATTTTGCATGCACTTGGTCAAGCCAGCATTTGCTTCTGTCAAGTTTGCTAACTGCTCCTCCACAGATGAAGCGTTTGTCACCATTGATTGCATGATTGTTGTGGACGACGGAGAGTAGCATGGATTATCATATCGATCATCGATTGGCTGATGCAATGTGGTGTAAGTGGGGAGGATACATTACTCGAAGTGTCATCATCTTCCTTCACAGAAGAGTTTTTGGATCCGGAGAGGTTAAACAGAGCTAGAGTTTTCCTAATCTTTTCAGCAACATCGCTTCCTTCTTCGGGTGCATTCACAGAGGATCTTGCTCCTTTTGAGGATGAAGATCCGAAGACGGGGTTGATACGGATGGCACTTGGAGTGATTGTTGTCCTAAAGAGCATGCATTACTCCTTATAACTGGTCTAAAGCGGTAACATCTAGGATATTTTCCGCATCAGCATAGAACTTGAAATTAGCAGCCTTGGTGGAAGCTGATCTGGATTTGATTTTCTTTGAAGCCATTTCGATGTCTTGAACTTTGGTTATTGAAAAGTTAATATGAGAGGTAGAGATTGTCCCACTGGGCGTGCCAGAATTTGTAGATAATAAATTTGCATCAAGAAAATAATCGAGACCAAAAGATATTGCAATAATCATAGTATTTGATTTCAAGTAATATAAGTGTACAATCTCTATGAATCCTCTGATTCTTCTTTCCAATAGTAAATAAAATAAATTTAGGGGCTTTTAAGATTTATCCTAAATTTGAATTTGATTATCTGTCATGAACGTGTTGATGGTCACCACAAATAGTGAATATGTTAAGAAAAAGTAATCTTGATCTTGGACTTGATTTCTTGAATATAAACTTAATTGCTTGAAACTTGAAACTTGTAGAGAAATTTGCGGTGTTTGATCCACGATCTCTCTTTTACTTCTTGTTATGACTTCTAGTGTCTTTTCTGAGTTATGAAGACCCTTATTTATAGTTGTAGGAGGGAAGTGTTGTGATGAGAACAAACTCTTTCAGGCCAATCAGATTGAAGTGTGACAAGGCCGCATTTGATTGGCCAGAACTTGTCACTTGCACATGTGGCGCGATTTCATTGGCGTTTTAATGACTTGGCGTGCTTCGTCATTTTGGCACATGGCACGATCTAGTTGGCTCTTCCATTTGACTTGGCATGCCACGTCATTTGATATGTGGCACCAAATTGGGCCTCTAGGAAGATGACATTTTGGGCTTAATAAAGTGGGCTTATCATTTGTAGCGCAATTAAATGGGGTAGCTCAATGGACTTGCCTGATTTATTTAATCCATATATATTAGACTTTTATAATTAATCTAATTTTATTAGCCCATAATATTTATTTGGAACAAATATATTTAGTTGAGATTAAATCCAAATTTCTTATGGATTTAAACTCAATAAAAATTTTAAGTACCTACAAATGCCCCCTACTTCAAGACTTATCAGAATCTAGACGTTATAGACTAGACTTGATGTGAAAAATATTTTCTTGGACAAACTTCCTCCGAATAATAGCTAAAGAGCCATTAATTCTTTATATAACTGAATTATCTCATAGCACATGGACTTGTAACCACCCGGTTCATTGAGCATTGCTTCCTAAATAGTTTTTAACAAATGAACAAACTATTTTAAATCAAAAATCTCTTTCTGCTCTTTAAATTCACGTCCATATATTTAAAATTCTCTCACATAACATAGTGTATTTAATTTTAAACTTCTAAATGTTTGGTTAATTGCTGCATTATTGCTTTTTGTCCACCTTAGTGGAGCTTGACTTCATCAATTGTGGCTAAACTGAAATGGATGAAGGATAAAAAATCTCTTTTTATAGTCATATACTTGGACAAGGGAAAGTTCAAGCCTCCGCCGCCTTAACATGCCCAAGTCCATTTTTCAAAATTGATTCTCAATTGTTCCTACATCGAAATAATTCCTTTGACAGTCGCCTTTTGACATCTATAAATACTGTATACTCTTTATTCTATTAGCATCACTTTCAGCGGTTGCAAACCACTTTGAGTCTACTTTTGACTACTTGGAAGTATTAACACGAAGGTAATTTCTTTTTCTTTTCTTTTTCTTTCTTCCCTCTATTGTCATTTTTTTGTAGGCCAAACAAGAAGGATATGTTCGTGTTTAACGAGATAATCTACGTATAAAGACGGTAATCCTAGGGTGTGAAGGGATGGGTACTCATCCCGCTCGAAAACTGGAGGGCTAAACTTAGGGTGTGAAGGGATGGATACTCATCCCCGTCCAAAAACCGGAGGGCTAATCTTAGGGTGTGAAGGGATGGACCGGAAGCCATTTCATCTATCAAGATCTTTTTACTCGTTTCAATACTCTTGATTTTGACACTGATGAATTCTTTTCTCCTTTGTAACCCGAAGAGATGGAAAATTTCAGAGACTGTACTTCACGTTCCTCCAAACTTAGATATCTCATTATTGAGACTGACGATGGCATAGAATAAACCAAACTTTTGATTCAGACCCCACAAGTTGGCTGGTATGCAGGTTCATGGCCTTCTTTGAGGAACCCACTTCATGTAAAAAATTGGAGTTTGGAGCAGAAGTCTACTTCTAATCCATTGTCCAAGATGTGATCTCTCCAAGCGCGAATCCATCATCGCGTAAACATTGCTAGCACTCTACCGAACTTAGGGCATCGCATATTTCAAGGAGAAATACATTAACTATTAAGGGCGAGTATTGTCACATTACAGGATATTGGGAATGGCCTGATGATGTACTTGGTAGACACTAACAAACCCTGAGTACAACAAAGATTTATGATGCTGTCTATATCTTGCTTTTCACTTATGAACGAAACTCGAATATTTTGCAAGTATTTTTTGAAGCTTGGTGCCCCAAGACGAACACATTTCTTACATCAACTGGAGAGATATTTGTCTCTCTTTGGGACTTGCATTTTCTTGGAGGTTTGCTTATTGCAAGTTCTCCGTACGAGGAATTGATACCTTTCTGTGGGAAAGTCCAAATAACAAACCGTTTGATTTTCCTAAAATATATTTGAAATTTGGAATCGAACACCTATTGAATCGTTCTAGATAATATTTTGAAATCAACATTAAATTCGGATGTGTTAACAGTTCTAGATTTATGAGGCTTCACCAAAAAATTTATATCTTGGTGTAGGAATATCAAAATCATGAACCATTTGATTTTTTCGGAAACTAGACTTCATAATCTAAAACATATCCAAAATTGGAATCGAACACCTTAATAATATTTTGAAATCAAGTTTAAATTTCGACGTGTTATTTGTGAGGCTTCACCAAAAAAATTCTATCTTGGTGTAGGAATATCGAATCATGAACCGTTTGATTAGATTACCAAACTCCATGATTTAAAACATATCCAAATTTCAAATTTTGATACGTGTTGAGGCGGGATGGATGAAATGGAAACTCGCTTCCGGTGTTTTATGTGACAAGAAGGTGCCATCGAAACTTAAGGGTAAGTTCTACAGAGTGGTGGTCAAACAAACGATGTTGTATGGGGCTGAGTGTTGGCCAGTCAAGATCGCACATATTCAGAAGATGAAGGTATTAGAGATGAGGATGTTGAGATGGATGTGCAGGCACACCATGTTAGATAGGATCATAAATGAGGTTATTTGCGACAAGGTGGGTGTGGCCCCTATTGAGGACAAGATGCGGGAAGCGCGGCTTAGGTGGTTTGTTCATGTAAGGAGGAGGAGCACAGACGCCCTGGTGAGGAGGTGTGAGAGGTTGACATTGGAAGGCCTACGGAGAGGTAGAGGTAGGCCCAAAAAAGAGGTGGGGAGAGGTGATTAGGCAAGATATAGTGCAGCTTCAGCTGACTGAGGACATGACCCTTGATAGGAAGGTATGGAAGCCGAGGATTAGGGTAGTCGAGTAGGTAGTCTAGAGTGCTCATAAAGTAGTATTGGCACACAGTCTCGCTTTCAGTGGGTAGTAGATTTTTATGACTAACCGTTTTTTTCTTTCATTGTTGATTACCTTAATATCTTGTTGTTTTTCTTCTGCTTTTATATGGCGTTTTGGTACTGTCCCTTCTTGTCTATAATTTTATTAATGTGGTGCTTATGCTTTCCTGAGCCGAAGGTCTATTGGAAACGGCCTCTCTATCCTCACAAGGTAGGGGTAAGGTCTGCGTACGCACTACCCTCCTCAGACCCCACGGTGTGGGATAAGATTGGGTATGTTTTTGTTGTTGTTGTTGTTGTACGGATAGTTTCAGTCAATATTTTGAAGTCAACATTAGATTATGAGACATCGACAGTTCCAAATTGGCATGACTTTACCACAACTTTTATGCCTTGGTATGGAAGACTCAAGATTACAAGATGTTCTGCTTGCTAGAAATTAAAATTCAAGAGCTTCATTCTTACCAAATATCTTGACTTCAAGTTTCACCGAATTTGAAATGTCGTACCAGGTAATCTTCCTTCTTATACTCGTTTTCCCTTTTTGATGTGTCTCTTGCCTTCCTTTTTTTTCTTTTTTTGCAGAGAGTGGATTTGAAGATCAAGAAACTTGAAGGTTTAGCGAACATGAAGACACACCGTATCCCCAGACTTTAATGCAAATACTTGGTAGCCTCCTAAAAGGCTATAATCATCCCATTAAAGACACTGAATTTACGATGAAGGTTTTCCCCCTTTAAATCATATGAGATCCAAAGTTCAACAAAATAATGATATTTCAGCATGATTTCCTAGTAATGTAACGACCCGACCCGTCGTTTTACTTTCTAGATCCCTGTTTCCTTATTTAACACTTCCCGTATGTGCTTTTACTTTTTTATGACTTGCGGATGGTTGATTTAGTTTTGGTAGGGTTCGGGTTGAATTCGGAACACTTAGTTCCATAATAGTGGGCTAAGGTGGCCAAGTTTGACTTGACTCAACATTTTAGTACACGACCTTAGAATCGGTCGTTGAAGGTTCCAATAGGTTAGTATGGTAGTTTTGGACTTGGATGTATGTTTGGATCGAGTTTCGAGTGGACCGGGAGCGTTTCGACGCTTATTGTCGAAAGTTGGCATTTTGAAGGTTTTAGAATTTCCTAAGTTTGACTTGAAGTGGACTTTGGTTTTATCAATGTCCATTTGGGATTCTAAACCTTGGAATAGGTACGTATTTTTATTCATGACTTGTGCGTAAAATTTTGCGCCATTCCGAGTTGTCTAAGTATGTTTCGTCGCGTTCGAAGTAGGTTGAAATGAGCTTGAAGCTTTGAAGTTGATTAATTTGGTTTTGAGGTGGGATTCACAGTTCCGGTGTTATTTTATGTGTTCCGAGGCTTCGAGTAAGTCTGTATCACGTTTATGGACTTGTGGTCTTTGGATGGGGTCCGGGGTAGCTCGGGTATGTTTCGAACCACCCCGAGCATAATTGAACATGGCTGAAATTGCTAATGTGCTTCACGATCGAGAAGGTTGTCCTGCGATCGCGAAGAAGTTTGGAGAAGGGTCCTGGACTTTGCTCTTCCCAAATGCGAGGAGTCCATCGCAAACATGGTGAAGGATCTAGTCCTACTTTGCGAACACGTAAGGCTGGTTCGCGAATGCGAAGAAGATTCGAAGCAGAGCGGGTAGGAAGGTTATTGGCCTTCGCGAACGCGGCTGGGGGACTGCAAATGAGAAGGAGAGGGGATGTTGGGCATCTTGAATGCGAGACTTAGGTCGTGAATGCGTACAGGTAGGAGCTGGGCTGAGCCAGCTTGGCCTTCGCGATTGCGAGTCCTTTTCCGCAATCGCGAAAAAGGACGTGTTACAACCCATATTTGCATACGTTAACTTACACCGTAAGTTAGTCTACGTAGGTCCGAGAAGATATTATCTTTAAGATGATAAGAATTTAGTCCTATTGGTCTTAAATGATACAAGGGTGTATAAGAGTGGTTAACAAGTACTAGAAGATAAACGAATCAAGGATGTTGTAACTCGTACTTTCGGGTAAATCTAGAGGTGATTAATATTACCAATAGGTTATGCTTTAAGCCATTTGAATGTGACTAAGATTTTCTCCCAATTTACTTGGAATTACGGGGTGATCTACACCCCAAATTAAATATATGTGAGTCTAGTTTCTAATGCATTAAAACGTTTGTCGATACAATCTCCGAGTTGAGAGATATTCGCGTTTTCGCGAGACCGCGCCAAGTAGCTCTCGGTGGGGCCCACATAGGCGGTTAAGACTTGTAGATGTATATTACACGCCTCAAGCCCGATTTTAAGTCATTTGTTTTCAGTATATGCAGACCTTAGAACCCTAAGAACACCCTCTCAAGGTTCTCTCATGATCCAAGACTAAAACAAAGGGCAAACAACACAAATCAAGTGTCGGGAATCCCGTGGCGCTAGTAAGTTCCTTATTCTTCTTGTTGTTGCTGACTTTTGTGTTGTCCCAGCTCCGCACCTACTGTACAACCACTGATCAGTTGGGTATGATGTTACCAAGCCTTATGATGGCCGAGGTATGATATGATGATGATGAGGCCCACAGAGGCGTATGTATATGATGATTTTAAAAGGATATATATGTATATGCACATCAGGCATTTCATGATTGGTCGCCCTCAGAGGCACTCAGATGTTACAGGGTGTATATTTTCTATCCTATGCACATTACTGTTCTTACATTATGCTTTCCTGTCTTACATACTCAGTACCTTATTTGTACTGACGTCCTTTTATTTGTGGACATTACATGTCGTACTGCAGGTTCTGATAGGCAGGTAGACGACGCTCCCCCACCATAGTAGGCTGCCAGTTTAGCATTTATTGGCGAGATCCCTTCTCCGGACTTTCCGTGGTCTTGGTATGCATTGCAGCACTTATGTTCTTTTAGAGGCTCATAGACACGTGTCGACTCATGTATAGTTGGGATTGCCTTGTCGGCCACATTATATATGTTTATGTCATTATCTGGAATTTTTGGTTAATTAGGATTATTGTCTACTATTTATACCGACCTCATCGGCCCGTATAGACAATAAGAAAGATTAGATAAAATGTGTGTTGGTGCTCGGCAAGTTCGGCCCGGGTGCCAGTCATGGCCCTCCGGCTTGGGTCGTGACAGAACGGGCCTGGGCAAACTTAAAATTACGGGATTTATCTCTCTTTTCTCTCATTTTCACTTGGGTTGGCTGAATTTGGGGAGATATTTTGTGGGAATTTTCATCAAGCAACACAAGGGAAGTGAATTGTCACGACCCAAGCCGGAGGGCCGCGACTGGCACCGGACCCTACTCAACGGGCACCGGCGTACCCTTCATCTAACTTTCCTTATTATCTATAAGGCTTGTCATATGCATATAATCTCGAACAATAATTATAATGAACCGAGACGTCATGCCATGATACGAACATACTTATGTACATAATATAGCCAACAAGGCTGCAATGCAAAACCATAAAACAAAATACATACGTTTGCCGACAAGGCAATTCAACTGTACATAAGTCAACCCATCACTTGTCTATGCATAAATTGACAATTGTCTATGAGCCTCTACGAAAATGTTCATAATGCAACCTATGTCGGAACAGGGCCCCGACATGCCCAAAACAGAATGCATACCAAGACTGTGGCAAGTCCGAAAGATGGATCTCGCCAATATCTGCTGAACTGAGTAGCCTACTGTGGTGGGGAAGCCTCGTCTATCTGTCTGCCTGGACCTGCAGCACGACATGCAGCGTCCATAAATAAAGGACGTCAGTACGGATAATGTACTGAGTATGTAAGACAGGAAACATAATGTAAGAACAATAATAAGCATCAGGATAAGAGACATACAACATGTACCATCTGAATGCCTCTGAGGGCGATTAACCATGTCATGCCTGACGTGCATATGCATATACATATATTTATATCCTTTTGAAAATCATCATATACATATATACGCCTCTGTGGGCCTCATCATCATCTCATACATATGCCTCTGTGGGCCTCCTCATTATCATACCCAACTGATCAGTGGTTGCACAATAGGTGCCTGCCCGGCCGACTATAGAGCGGCTCGGTAAAGTAACATAGCTGTCGACTATAGCGCGACTAAGTAGAGTAAAACATATACATATGTATAGTTGCACAATAGGTGCCATACCCGGCCGACTATAGCGTGGCTCGGTAGAGTAAAATAGATAATGCATGATGGACTTATAAGAGTCATACTACCATGGTGAAAATAACATATCAATCCTCCCATAAGAGGGGAAACAATATACGTACTGCTACCTTCTAAGAGTAGAGTATCTTTGGGGTTCGTTCATTGCATTGTGTACAGTCAGAGTCATGCAAAAGAAAGAAAAGGATAATCTCACATACCTTGCAATACTTTCCAATCTCAAGCTATGAAACTTCCACGACTTCTTAGTCTACAATAAGAGAAATGATACTACCGTTATCGTTCAAGCGTCGCAACTATTATGTATCGACTGTAACCTATTTTGCAATAAAACGGACAGAACCTCCCCTATATATATGACTTCACACAAGCCAAAACAGCCACCAAACAGCCAAACAACATCAATAAGAATCATATTGAACCTCCCAAAACAGTCCACACACAAACCAATCACTTCATACGTACAATGGCCACTATAGTCGTTTCAAACGATCCGGAAATGTTATGAACAACTATCAGGCCACAACCCTAAATATATATGGTGTTTCTCCACACCCTTCCTCATCCAAAACTCCACAAATCAGTAGTATAACACGCAGCCTTACAGCAACACAAAATAGTCCACAAAACAGTCCGCTACAAGTGAATAACTTGAACTCACGGCTTCCGATCACCGTCCCGTGAGTTCTTACACACATAGAACGACTTACCAAGACATAACAATAGAAAACATGTATTAAATA
This sequence comes from Nicotiana obtusifolia, assembly GCA_002018475.1. Taxonomy (NCBI): domain Eukaryota; kingdom Viridiplantae; phylum Streptophyta; class Magnoliopsida; order Solanales; family Solanaceae; genus Nicotiana; species Nicotiana obtusifolia. Next base: position 158,591 of record MCJB01012993.1, on the reverse strand, counting down.
GAGAAGTAAACTCACCTTGATTGTTAGATAACTCAGCCCTTGCTTTGGTTCCTCAAACTCTAGAGTTTACCTTCAACTAGAACTTGAAAGAGGGGAAAATCGATTAGGGTTTGTGTGCGATTATTTTGGGGAGGGGTTGCAGGGGTTCTTTTAGGTTTTGAAGCTGTGAAATAATAGTGAATTATCTGTCTTTAGAAGCTTTTAAAATCCCTCTCTTAACCGACTTTGGGCTTTTTAAATTTTTGCCCTAAATTTTGGCAAGTAGGTGATGCACCTACTTGT
>MCJB01012993.1:131247-158289 GCA_002018475.1 Nicotiana obtusifolia | reverse complement strand
CACCTACTTGTCACCTACCAGCCTGCGCAGTTCTACAGAAATGCAATTATCTCAATACTCTGAGATAGTATTGACAAACGGTTTGAAGCATTGGAAACTAGACTCATAGATCTTTAATTTGGTAGGTAGATCACCCCGTAATTCCTTGTAAATTGGGAGAAAAGCTCAGAAACATTTGACCTAACGTTTAAGTAAAATTGTGAACCTAAGTTGCGACAACTTTTGTCGACTTTTGTTTCATAACTCGTTTGACTTCAAGACTTATGAAACGGATATCATATCATTCAAATACCTTAAAACATGACATCTTGGTGATGTTAACCACCTCTCGATTTACCCAAAAATGCGAGTTACAACATCCTTAACTCGTTTATCTTCTAATATTTGTTAACCACCCTTATACACCTTTGCATTATTTAAGACCAAAAGGACTAAACTCTTATTGTCTCAAAGGTAATTCTATTCTCGAACCTAGGTAGACTATCTTGCGGTGTAATCTAACACGTACAAATATGGGTTATAACACCCTCCCCCCCTTAGGAACATTCGTCCTCGAATGCAGGGGTTTACGGGGATCTTAACTCATTGTCGATTTCTGATGGAAATTTCTGGCTGAGTTTTCTCTATTCAATGGATCCTAGAAAGACTCGCAAGCAGTTAAACCCAACCTATAGCCTTACAAGGTTATACACAACATTATAGCTACGTACATTGCCCGCATATCACCACTTTATATTAAGGAAGAGTATTCTCATGTTATTGCTTACCTCATAGCGTCATCTCCGGATGTTGTTACAGTTGGTATCAGAGCCGGTGCCGGGCCGGTGGTGGGGCAAACCCAGTGGTGGGGCAAACCTCAGCGAGGACGCTGAGTCCCAAGGGGGGGTGAGTGTAAAAGACTTGCCTTAGGCAAATCCCACATTGGTATAGGCAAATCCCACATCGGTTGGAGAGGAGAACGAAGAGTGCCTTATAAGGACTTGGATACCTCTCTCTTGTAGACGCGTTTAAAAACCGTGAGGGTCGAAGGCTCCAAAGCGGACAATTTCTACAAGCGGTGACCTGGGCTGTTACATGAATTCTACCCACTTTTGAGTTAAATATATGGATTATGGATAGATTTAACATGGAAATTAGTGAAAATTGTGAGATTTTGTCGAAAACCTAGGGTTTGGTGAAAAAGGAATTTAACCACGTAATTGATTATGGAATTGGAAATAAATTATATATTTGAGATAACGTTTATCTTCGAAAATTATCGGAATCCGAGCATGTGGGACCGGGGGTGACTTTTATGGACTTTTTGAATTTGGTTGAGAAATCACTTTAACAGTTAAAATATGAGCTTTTCAGTATATATTGATTAGTTTGTACGGCTTTTGACTAGTTTCAGATTGTTCGACGTCTTTTGGGGTCTACTAATGAGGTCTTAGAGCCTAATAGTGAGCTTGTAAGCGAAGTAATCTCTTGCCAAACCTTATTAGAGGGAATTATTCCCTTAGGTGTACTAATTGTTATGTCTTACTTGTTGTGGGAGCTACGTACGCACGAGGTGACGAGAGTCCATACATAGCTATATTCATGTTATGTTGGGGTATACTTAGATTCACATCATGCCTTAAATGTGTTATTTGTATTTGCAATGTATATTGATTCCCTTCATTCATGACTGGGACTGAGGCTAGAATAGAATATTGATTGATTTTCTTACTTTGGAAATTGTGGAACATTTGATGAACAATAGATATGTGTCTTCCCAACTCGTATGTATTTTCGCAAGCGAGATAGTTTCTCTATTCTAATGGGATCAGGTCGTTCGTCTCAGCAATGTTGTAAATTACTCTTATGGAATTGAGTCGTTCACCTCGGCAGCATGGTAACACTACTCTTATGGGATCTAGTCATTCGCCTCCAATACTGTGTATCATTATTCCTATGGGATCGCGTTGTTCGCCTCGGCAGACTCATGCTTAATACTTGAGATTTGATTTGGTATTGATATCAACTGAGTTCGTGCCTTCGAGGCCGGTTATGACATTTTAGTGATTTCATATTGGTCCATGTTTGGGAATTTACTATTAAAGTGTACTTGTTTCGTTTCTACTTGTTGTACTTCATATATGTCTACTTTATGTATTTTATTATTGACCATTAGTAAGTGTCAAGTCTACCCCTTGTCACTACTTCATCGAGGTTAGACTACATACTTACTGGGTACGCGTTGATTTACGTACTCACACTATACTTCTGCACTAATTGTACAGGTACTTCCAGTGGTCACACGGGCGCATAGACGCATTTTCACAGAGACTTAGTGATGAGCTATTTGCCTTGATTCGATGCACCCGGAGTCTCCCTCTACCATATTTATTGTTTCTGTTTATAGTATCCAGATAGTAGTTATAGTAGTTTTGTATATTCCTTAGATTGCTCATGGACATATGACACCAGGTTTTGGGAGATTCAAGTGGACCTTCACAATTGTACTTGTTGTTACTATCACCTTACTTTATGTAGTATTCGTACTCATTATTTTTGGTAAAGTGCATATGTTTCCATGAGTTTCATGTTTAGTTTCTATTTAATGAATGAAAATTCTAAGTTTAAAGGCTAAATTGTATAATTAAATTGGAGGTTCACCGTTGGCTTGTCTAACTACATCGTTGGGCACCATCGCAACCTATTATGGGATTAGGGTCGTGACGGTTTGGTTTCAGAGCCTAAGTTCACTTAGGTCTCATGAGTCATGAGCAGGCCTAGTAGAGTCATGCGGACCAGTGCAGAGACGTGCGTACTTATCTTCGAGAGGCTATAGGGTGTTAGGAAACTCCTTTTTCTTCATCTCCTATTATGCAGTTGATGTTGCTCTAAGTATCTTTCTCTTATTCTCTCACAGATGGTGAGAACACATGCTACGGCAGTACCTGAAGGGATAGGGGCTGCTCCCCCGATTGTTCGAGGTAGAGGCAAAGGCCTAGGGAGAGCCACAACTCCTGTTAGAGGACAGGACGTCCTAGAGTTGCTCCAGTAATACCACCAGTGGATCCGATGGAGGATCCTATGATTGAGGAGCAGGATGAGGTACTTGTAGCTGAGTCGGCCCCAACGAATTTCATGGCCACACCAGGCTTTCAGGAGGTCATGGGTCGTATGCTGTCGTTAATGGATTCTATGACCCAGGTTGGGCTATTTCTAGTAGATCCCGCCACATCTCAGGCGGGAGCGGGAGCACAAACCCCTACCGCTCATGCTCTAAGGCACGCGTTGTCATTTATCAAACCCCGGGTGCACTACCTGCAAGTGGGGCTCAGCCGATTACAGCAGTTAGACTAGAGGCTGGACCGACCGCAACCATTGAGGAGCAAAAGCGGTTGGACAGGAGGACTAGGCTTTATTCTCCAATCTTTGGCGGTGAGCAGTTAAAGGACCCACAGGATTTCATTAACCGTTGCAAGAAGAGGCTGCGTAATATGGGAGTATTGGAGTCCAACGGGATAGACTTCACCACCTTTCAGCTAGAGGGGAAGGCCCGCAGATGGTAGCAGGCATACCTCCTAAGTAGATTAGCGGGTTCACCTCCCTTGACTTGGGGCTAGTTGACATATATTTTCTTGGAGAAATATATTCCATCATCAGAGAGAGAGGAACTTAGACGTCAGTTCGAGCGGCTCCGACATGATCATAGTCTGTGGCCGACTACGAGGCAAGATTCACTGACTTGTCTTATTGTGTAGCTATTATAATCCCCACGGATGCAGAGAGTGTGGAGTTTTAGTTCAAGTCTGCACCCTGAGATTCAGGTTTCGATGGATAGCAAGGCTGAGATGGGGACTTCATTCCTCTTATTTCCTACAGGTTATGGATATAGCTCGGAGGATCGAGTGTATCTGCAACCACAATAGAGAGTTTGTGCCGAAGGATAAGCGTCCTCGGCATTTTGGCAGATTCAGTGGCGCCCCCTCTAGGGGCAAGGGTCAGTTCATGAGGGGCCAGCCTAGCAGGCCCGTGCATTTAGCACCACTGCCTGCTCGGACTGCTCCAGCACGACCCCACTTCAGTGCTATTCCAGAGAGTACTTACCGTCTACTAGTTATTCAGGGTTTCTCTAGTGAGTATTCAGGCTATCAGGATCAGACTTCGAGTCAGCAGTTCACCACTCTGAGGGGTTGTTTTGAGTGCGGGGAGTTGGGCCATATGAAGAGGTTTTGTCCCAAACTGCGGGGCAATGCAGTGCAGCAGGACCATTGGCCTATGATTACCGCACCGCCCGCAGGGCAGGTGGGTAGGGGTCGCCCTAGAGGTGGAGGCCAGCCAGGTGGCACTCCGGCTAGATTCTATGCTTTTCCAGCTAGACCAGAGGCAGTCACCTCTGATGCAGTGATCACATGTACTATTTCGGGCTGCCATAGAGATGCTTCTGTACTATTTGATCCAGGGTCTACTTATTCCGATGTCCTTCTCTATTTGCTCCTTATTTGGATGTATCTCGTGAGTCCTTGGGTGTTCCTGTATATGTATCCACACCAGTGGGTGATTCTGTTGTTGTGGATTGGGTCTACCAATCCTCTGTAGTGAATTTCTGTGGTTATGAGACCAGAGCAGATCTGTTATTGCTCGATATGATTGATTTTGAGGTTATCCTGGGCATGGACCGGTTGTCTCCGTACCATGACATTCTCGATTTCCATGCAAAGACTGTTACCTTGGTGATGCCTGAGTTGCCCAAGTTGGAATGGAAAGGTTTATCTATTGATACTTCCAGCCGGGTTATTTCTTTCTTGAAGACTCAACATATGGTCGAGAAGGGTTGTTTGGCCTATCTGAACTTTGTTCGGGATACTACTGTAGAGACTCCCACGATAGATTCAATGCTGGTGGTACGGGAGTTTACCGATGTATTTCCTGCTAATCTGCCGGGTATGCCACCGAATCGGGATATTGATTTCAGCATTGATTTGGTGCCAGGCACCCAGCCTATCTCTACTTCGCCTTATCGTATGGCTCCAAAGGAGCTGAGGGAGTTGAAAGAGCGGCTTCAGGAGTTACTTGAGAAGGGGTTCATCAGGCCAAGTATGTCGCCTTAGGGCGCACCGATGTTATTTGTGAAGAAGAAGGATGGTAGTATGCAGATGCGGATTGATTACCGCTAGTTGAACAAAGTCACCATCAAGAATAAGTACCCGTTGCTATGCATTGATGATTTGTTTGATCAACTATAGGGTGCTAGAGTAATCTTGAAGATCGACTTGAGATCTAGGTATCATCAGTTGAATATTCGTCCTTCGAATATTCCGAAGACGGCTTTTCAGACTAGATATGGGCACTATGAGTTTCTAGTGATGTCCTTCGGCTTGACTAACACCCTGACAGCGTTTATGGATTTGATGAATCGCGTGTTCGGGCCATATATTGAATCATTTGTCATTGTCATTGATGACATATTGATCTACTCGCATAGTATGGAGGAGCACGAGCATTTTTTTTTTGAGGTTAGTGCTTTAGACCTTGCAGGAAAAAAAGTTATGTGCTAAGTTCTCCAAGTGCGAGTTCTGGTTAGATTCTGTGGCTTTATTGGGGCATGTTGTATCAGGTGAGGGTATTAAGGTGGATCCCAGGAAGATCGAGGCAGTTCAAAGTTGTCCTCGTCCATCCACAGCGACCAAGTCAAGAGTTTCTTGGGCTAGCAGGTTACTATCGCCATTTTGTGGAGGGTTTCTCATCTATTGCAGCCCCTTTGACAAGATTGACCTAGAAGGGTGCTCAGCTCAGATGGTCCGATGATTTCTAGGCGAGCTTTCAGAAGCTCAAGACCGAATTGACTATAGCACCGGTATTGGTTTTGCCATCCGTTTTGGGGATGTATACTATGTATTACGATGCTTCACGCGTTGGTTTGGGTTTTGTTGATGCAGGAGGGGCGAGTTATTGAATATGCTTACACCAGCTGAAGCCCCATGAGAAGAATTACCCTATGCACGACTTGGAGTTGGCTGCGATAGTTCATGCCCTCAAGATCAGGAGGCATTATCTTTATGGGGTGTCCTGTGAGGTTTACACTGGTCCCTACAGTTTGCAGCATTTGTTTAAGCAGAGGGATCTTAATCTGAGGCAGTGCAGGTGGCTTGAGTTACTGAAGGATTATGATATTACCATCATCTATCATCCGGGCAAGGCAAATGTGGTCGTAGATGCCTTGAGCATAAAGGAAGAGAGTATGGGTAGTTTGGCATTCATTTCAGCGGGGGAGAAGTCATTGGCTTTGGACATCCAGTCCTTAGCTAATCGACTTGTGAGGTTGGATATTTCGGAGCCCAGTCGAGTTCTTGCATGTTGTGGCACAAACTTCCTTATTCGAGCATATCAAGGCTCGTCAGTATGATAATCCACACTCGCTGGTCTTTAGAGTGACCGTACTATGGGGTGATTCCAAGGAAGTTACTATCACTGATGATGGTGTTCTACAACTACAAGGTCGCTTATGCATTCTAATGTTGATGGCCAGAGGGAGACGATTCTAGAGAAGGCACACAGTTTGCGTTGTTCTATTCATCCAGGTGCCACAAAGATATATCGTAGCATTACTAGTGGGGGTGGATGAAGAAGGACATAGTTGAGTATATTGCTAGATGTCTGAATTGCCAGCAGGTTAAATACGAGCACCAAAGGCCAGGTGGCCTACTTCAGCAAATAGTTATACCTGAGTGGAAGTGGGAGCGCATCACTATAGATTTTGTAGTTGGGTTGCCGCGGATGTTGAGGAAATTCGAAGATGTTTGGGTCATTGTCGACAGGCTGACCAAGTTTGCACACTTTATTTCGGTGGTGACTACTTACACTTCAAATAGGTTGGCCCAGATTTATATTTAGGAAATTGTCCGGTTGCATGGTGTACCAATTTCTATCATTTTAGATAGAGGCCGTCAGTTTACTTCGTATTTCTGGAGAGCTATACATAATGGGTTAGGTACCCGGGAAGAGCTCAACACGGTCTTTCAACTGCAGATCGACGGACAATCGGAGCGGAAAGTTCAGATTATGAAACATGCTTAGAGCATGTGTGATTAATTTCGGAGGGCAGTGGGATCGATTCTTACTGTTGGCTGAGTTTGCTTATAACAATAGCTACCAGTCCAGCATTGAGATAGCTCCATTTGAGGCTTTGTATGGTCGGCGGTGTCGTTCCCCCATCAGTTGATTTGATCCCGGCGAGGCTAGGTTATATGGAATTGATTTGGTAAAGGATGCCTTGGATAAGGTAAAGTTGATTCAGGAGTGATTTTGCACAGATCTATCCAGACAGAAGAGTTACACGGATAGGAAGGCACGTGATTTGTCATTTATGGTGGGCGAGAAGGTTCTCTTGAAAGTCTCATCGATGAAGGGTATCATGAGGTTCGAAAAGAGAGGAAAGCTAAGTCCAAGCTTCATCGGTCCATTTGAGGTGTTGGAGCGAGTTGGAGAGGTTGCATACAGGCTTGCTTTGCCCCATAGCCTATGGGGAGTTCATCTAGTATTCCGCGTGCTATACTCTGGAGGTACGCTGATAGATCACATGTGTTAGATTACATTACAGTGCAGCTTGATGAGAGCTTGGGTTATGAGGAGGAGCTAGTTGCCATTATTGACAGGCAGGTTTGCAAGTTGAGGTCTAAGAGGATTTCAGCAGTGAAGGTCCAGTGGAGGGGTCAACCAGTCGAGAAGGCAACTTGGGAGATCGAAGAAGACATGCGAAGTATATATGCACACTTATTCAGCACTCTAGGTATGGTTCTAGACCCGTTCGAGGACGAACGTTTGTTTAAGAAGTGGAGAATGTAACGACTTGATCAATCGTTTTTCTTTCAAGATCCATGCTCCCCTATTTAAGAGTTACCATATGTGATTTTACTGTTTTATGACTTTTAGGGATGGTTGGTTTGGTTTTGAAAGGGTTCGAGTTGAATTCAAAACACTTAGTTACATAATAATAGCCTAAGGTGGTCACGTTTGACTTGAGTCAACATTTTTAGTAAACGACCTCGGAACCAAGATTTGAAGGTTTCAATAGGTTCGTATGATGATTTAAGACATGGGATATGTTTGGATCGAGTTTCGGGTGGACAGGCCGGCGCTTATTGTCGAAAGCTGGCACTTTGAAGGTTTTAGAATTTCCTAAGATTGACTTGAAGTGGACTTTGGTGTTATCAATGTCTGTTTGAGATTCCGAGCCTTGATAGGTTCATATTGTGATTCATGACTTGTGCGTAAAATTTTGGCATCATTCTGAGTAGTTTAAGTATATTTCGTCGCGTTCGGGGTTGGTTGAAATGAGCATAAAGCTTAGAAGTTGATTAATTTGGTTTTGAGGTGCGATTCATAGTTCTAATGTTATTTTATGTGTTCCAAGGCTTCAAGTAAGTCTGTAGCATGTTTATGAACTTGTTGTTGCATTTGGACGGGGTCCCGGGTATCTCGGGTGTGTTTTGGACCACCCAGAGCACAATTGCACATGGCTGAAATTGCTGGTGTGCTTCGCGATCACGAAGGTTCTCCCACGATCGCGAAGAAGTTTGGAGAAAGGTCCTGGACTTTGATCTTTGCAAACGCGAGGAGTCCATCGCGAATGCGGTGAAGGATCTGGTCCTCCTTCACGAACGTGTAGGGTGGTTCGCGAACATGAAGAAGGTTCGAGGCGGAGTGAGAAGGAAGGTTGTTGGCCATCACGAACGCGGCTGGGGGACCGCGAACACGAAGGGTAGGGGATGTTAGGCATTGCGAACACGAGACTTATGTCGCGAACGCGAAACTTATATCGCGAACGTGTAGAGGTAGGAGCTAGGCTGAACCATCTTGGCCTTCGCGATCGCGAGGCCTTTTCCGCGATCGCAAAGAAGGACGGGCCTAGGCAGACATGAATTTAATGCGGGACTTAGCTCTCTTTTCTCTCATTTCTACTTGGATTGGCCGAATTTGGGGAGCTATTTTGAGGGGATTTTCATCAAGCAACACAAGGTAAGTGAATTCTACCCACTTTTGAGGGAAATACAAGGATTATGGATAAATTTAACATGGAAATTAGTGGAATTGTGGGATTTTACTGGAAACCTAGGGTTGGATAAAAATGGTATGACTACGAAATTGATTATGGAATTGGGAATAAATTATATATTTGAGTTCCTAACATCATGGGTAACATTTATCTTCGAAAATATCTGGAATTCAGGCACTTAGGCCCGGGGGTGACTTTTATGTACTTTCCGAATTTGGTTGGAAAATCACTTAATAGTTAAATTATGAGCTTTTGAGTATGTACTGATTAGTTTTTACGGATTTCGGCTAGTTTGGGATAGCTCGGCTTCATTTGAAGTCTACAAGTGAGGGGTCTACTAGTGAGGTCTTAGAGCCGAGTAGTGAGCTTGGAAGCGAGGTAAGTCTCTTGCCTAACCTTGTAAGAGGGATTTATTCCCTTAGGTGTATTAATTGTTGTGTGCCACTTTTTGTGGGAGCTACGTGCACATGAGGTGACGAGAGTCCGTACTTAGCTATATTCATGTTATGTCTGGGTACACTTAGATTCACATCATGCCTTAAATGTATTCTTTGTATCTACCATGTATATTTGATTTCCTTAATTCATGACTAGGACTGAGGCTAGAATAAAATATTAACTGATTCTCTTACTTTGGGAATTGTGGAATATTTGATGAATAATAGATTCGTGCCTTCCCAACTCACATGTATTTTCGCGATTGAGATAGTTTCTCTATTCTAAATGGATCGGGACGTCCATCTCAGCAGTGTTGTGAATTACTCTTACGGGATCGGGCCGTTCGCCTCGGTAGTATGGTAATACTACTCTTATGGGATCGGGTCATTCACCTCGCCAGTACTATGTATCACTAGTCCTGTGGGATTGGGCCGTTCACCTCAGCAGACTCGTGCTTAATACTTGAGATTTGATTTGCTATTGATATCAGCTAAGTTCGTGCCTCCAAGGCGGGTTATGACATATTACTGATTTCATATTGATCCATGTTTGGAAATTTACTATTAAAGTTTTATCTGTTTCTTTGCTACTTGTTGTATTTCATACATGTCTACTTTATGTATTTTATTATTTGACCACTAGTAAGTGTCAAGTCGACCCCTCTTCACTACTTCTTCGAGGTTAGACTAGATACTTACTGGGTACGCGTTGATTTACATACTCATGCTATACTTCTGCACTGATTGTGTAGGTACTGAGTCAGGTACTTCCAATGGTCACAAGGGCACGTAGACACATTTTCATGGAGACTTAGTGGTGAGTTGCTTGCGTTTCTTTGATCTGCAGCACCCAGATTCCCTAGATTGCTCATGCACTTATGACATCGGGTTTTGAGGGCTTCATGTGGACTTTCACGGTTGTACTTAAAGCAGTGCATATGTTTCCATGAGTTTCATGTTTAGTTCCTATTTAATTAATGAAAATTCTAAGTTTAAAGGCTAAATTGGATAATTAAATTGGAGGCTCATTGTTGGCTTACCTAATCACATCGTTGGGATCCATCATGACCTATTATGATATTCGGGTCGTGACAACTGATTGAGTGGATTATATTCCATCATACTTCATTCGGACCACGATATAGGCAATATGTATCATTTGAATTCATGCAACTAAACTTAGAATAAGGGGTTGCTCGTGTTGGTGTGTGGTGAGTCGTCCTTTACGCCCACAAAGTGTCTCCCATACAGTCATGCTAATCTCATTTGGATTTGGAGATAAATTTCTTCAACAAGTTGCATAGAGTCTTAATGAATGCCTCAACTAAACCATTGGTGGCAGCATTGTACATAAAAGAGTTACGCTGCGTGAAGCCAAAGAGAAAACAAATCATGTTCATCAATTTATTATCAAATGGCTTGCAATTATATGTTATTATGTAACGAGGAATGCCAAAGCGATAGGTGATATTTACTCAGATGAAGTTTGCAACATTCTCCTTCTTTATTTTCTTAAGAGCAACAGCTTCTGCCCATTTTGAGAAGTAATTGGTTGCAGCCAAGATATACAAATGTCCGCCAGAAGATTTTGGTAGCGGTCTAACAACATCTGATCCCCAAGCGCCGAATGGCCACGGTGCAACTATCAGATGTAGCACATCAGGAGGCTGATGAATAAAATTTGCTAGGAACTAGTAAGCCTTGCATCTTCAAGCATAGTCCAAGCAATTTTTTTTCACCATTGTTGGCCAATAATATCCCATCCTTTTTATATGGAAGTGGAGCTTTGGTCCAGACTGATGCGATCCATATACCCTAGAATGTGCCTCTTGCAAATCTTGGAGTGCTTCATTTTCCCCTAAGCATCACAAGAGTACTCCCTCGAATGATCTTCTGTATAGAGCATCCTTGTAGTAAAGAAAATGTGGTGCACAATGGTGGATTTTAGTCCTTCTTCTTGGATTTTCTAGAAGTATCTCATAGCTCAAGTAGTCAATGATGGGTTGTCGCCAATCTTCCTTCTTAGCTTCATAAACAGCGACAAGATGCTCGAGTTGGTTTTCCTTACTTCCACCCACATTTGGTGCTGGTACTACCCATTTTTGGCAGATAGTAACTTGCGCTTGATCAGGCAGAGTCAACATGAGGCTAGAGAAGCTAAAGCATCAGCCTTATTATTTTCTTTCCTAGGCACATGTTGAATAGTCACGTCACCAACACCATCCCATTAAGTTTTTAGCATAATCATTATATGGGCGTAGTTTAGGTTTCTTGACCTCGTAACTACCTAAAAGCTGGTTGATCACCAACTGGGAGTCACCAAATACTTGCAATTGAAACTGCCTCATATCGACAGCGATTTCAAAACCAAGTATTAATGCTTGATACTCAGCAACATTGTTGGAGCGGAGTTGTGTCAACATAAAGGAGTAGGGCAAAACCACCCTTAGAAAAGTGACAAACACTATGCTAGCACCACCTCCTCCGCGATGCGCAGCACCATCAAAGTACATCTTCCATGGAGGTTTTACTTTAACAACCATTGCGTCTTCGTCAAGTAGATCATCAGTCAGTTCCCAATCATCGGGTATCGGGTGATCTGCCAAGAAGTCTACCAATGCTTGTCCTTTTATAGCCTTTTGAGGAATGTATACAATCTCAAATTGTTGGAATTGGAGGCACCACCTTTCAGGTGGTCACTCCTCTTTTTTGACTTTACCACCAAGTCGTCCACACAGCATTCGACATTCTTGTGGAGAAGGTCATCAAAAATATTCTCCATAGCCCTTGGTTAAGTGGAACCAGTGTTCCTCAAGCCAAAAGGCATCACCTTGTAGCAATATATACCATTGGGGGTGCAAAACACGATAAGCTCTTCATCTTTAAGTGCCATGCGAATTTGGTTATATCCCTATGAACCATCCATGAATGACACTTCCTCGTACCCAGTAGTAGCGTCAATCATAATCTCTAGAATAGGAAGCGGGAATTCATCCTTAGGGCATGCATTGTTGAGGTCCCTAAAGTCAACGCACACTAGAATTTGGCCATTCTTATCACGGGGACAATACTTGAAACTCACGTTGGGTATTTAACTTCATGAATAAATCCAGCTTCAATGAGTTTGTTAACTTCACATTCAATCAAGGGAACCAAGTCCAGTCTGAAGTGCCTTTGAGCTTGCTTAACAGGACAAACGTCATTCTTGACTGCAAAGTGATGGACTACTACTTTGGGATCCAAGCCAGGCATCTCTTTATGACTCCAAGAAAATACATCCCTATACTCCTTGAGTAACTCAATATAAGTGTTTTCTTCATCGACTGCTAGTAAAGCACTTAGATAAATGGGTCTCGATTCTTCATCAGTGCCAAGGTTTACATCTTTCAAAGCATAAACCATTGTCTTCACCCCTTCTTCAAGTTCAGGTGGAACATCTTTTGCATCTTCATCTTCTAGAGGGTCCCCATTATTGAAAGATATGTGATAACACGACTAAACATCCTCCAGTTTCCCATGTCTTCCATTAGAGATTAAGTTCCTTACTCGTCTGGTGCAATAACATGATACGAAGAACTCACACTTTCTTTCATCATGTTTCTTAGTTTAGACCACAGTGCATGGCTTTACCTTCAGTACTTCTTCACATGAAACCACAAGTTTCGTTTGTCGCCTCATTCTAGAAGGAAACAAACTTTGGAAATCCTTAGAGGCCTTCTAGATCTTGAGCGAACTGGGTGTTCTTGTGTTTGGATAATTTTCTTGAAATTATTCTTCTTCAATGGACCTAATATCACAAATACGGAAGTCCTCACAGTTGATTTTCCAAGTCGATCAAAGATAGAAGGCCTATGGGAAGCGGCAAATTCATCTTCCGTAGTGATATAATTATTGTTTGCCCTTCTTATGGAGATGTGCACTTGTGAGGGTTGTTTGTATCGCAAACCTTCACGTGGTTTCTGATAAGTGTAGATTTTAACCACATATTTCAAAAATAGTGATTTTTGTTTCTGAATCTAATGAAATTCTGTGAATTGCAGGCATGCTGGAGGATGTGAGCTCAATGAAGAAATCTAACTCCAAAAGGAGATGCCCCAACTCTACTAGTCAAAGAGGAGGAAGGAAAGGATTGTGCGGTCCGCATAACTTATTCTATGATCGCAGATGAAGATTACGGCCCGTAGAAAGACAAATGCGGCCTCAGATTTACCCTTAAAGCTTCAGAAGGGTTTAGCAGCAACACAGTCCCACACCAAATTTGTGCAGTCGCAAAAGCTGTTCACACTGACAAGTTGCAAAGATCCAATCTGAAGCCTCCTTGAAGCGCAGTCTGAAGCCAAATTGAGCGGCAGTAGAAGCTGAAGTGCGACCGCAGAAGTTATTATGTGGCCGCAGAATCCCTCTTACTGCAAGAGCAACAGAAGAAAGTGTTGTCCGCAACCAAATTGTGCGCCCGCAGAACCTCCCGAAGGTATTTTTTTCAGCGATTATTTGAGCACTATAAATAGATGAGAAACACTTTTTAGGGCAACTTTTTATACTATAGCAGCCGGTAGCTGTTAGAGTTAGCTATTTTGGGAAATTAATGACTAAAATTAGAGAACACCTATTACTTTTACTATTTTAATTTTAGTTTTTTGTCTTCAACTACTTCATCTTTTTCATTTCTATATCTTTGAATATCAGTAGCTAGATTTTATCTAGGATTGTGACCCAACCCTAGTGTTTAAAACTTATGGGTATTTAATATTAATGCTTGTTATTGATTGGGTGTATGCTATTTAGCCTTGTTTATACTTTATATCTAGAATTAATGGTTGCAAACATTGATTCATTTCTATTTGACTTAGTTCTTGCTTGAGAAAGAGGAACCTAGTCTAGGAAACCTTCGCTAACAAGAAATTGAACTTGTTGAGGTTTTGATTAGTTTGATTAAAGGATTTGAACTAGAGATAGGGATAATACCACTTGGACTCATATCAATTTTTTAGATTGCTACCCATTTGGTCTTGAGAAAGCCAATTTGGGCATAATCATTATTTGACCGAGAGGTATTGAGTGGGTACTTGAGAATTGAGAGTCATAACACACCTTGATCTATCCAACAAACATAGATTTACTCTACCCATTAGGTTTAGACCTAGGTGAAGGTTACATCCCTATGCTTTTACCTTATTTGATATAAACATCAAAAATATTTCATTCACTAGTTGCTACTATTTAGTTTAATTTCTTAGAAGTCAACTTAGATAACAATTTCTCACTGTTGTTTGAAAGATAAATGTAGTTATTTCACGTTCTCTTCTTGAGTGTTTACCTTAGCATCAATCTAAAATCCATGTGAATTTGACCCTGACTCGCGTAGGGTTTTTATAATTGTAACAACTGTTTCATACTCGTTATTTGGGTGTGAATTGGAAGTGAGCAATTTGTGGCGTCATTGTCGGGGAGGTTTACGGTGTTAGCTATATACTTGAGTTTGTTTTATGAAATATATTCTCTTACTTTCGTGATTCTAATTTGTTGAAGTGATTGTAGGTGCCAAATGGCGAACAACGAGCTTGTAAACTTGCCATTGGAAGAGGTGGATGGCGAGAGGAGCAATTTGATAAAATGCCTCAAGTTCCACAACTAAATTGCCGAGGCTGTGGTCAACAAGACAATGTGACTACACCTCCTCCACCACCACAACCACAAGCAGTGCAACATCAGATTTTGCCCAATGAAGGTTATGCAATTTCCATAGTCCCCCCTCGCATTAGGGCGGGAAAATTTCAAATTACCAATGTGATGCTCACTTTGTTCAAGGAACGAGGTTATTTCACCGGGGCTCCGAGTCAAAATGCTTACAAGCATTTGAAAGGTTTTGTAGATACGTGTTGGGGGAGCAAACAAATAAATGTTAAGGAAGATGCTTTGTGGCAAAGGCTTTTTTCCTTCTCACTAAGGGTAAGGCTTTGGATTGGTTGGAATGCTTGCCCAATCATTCTTTTCATACTTAGGATGAATTGGTAGTGAAGTTTATTTCAAAGTTTTTCTCTCCGGCACATGGCTACTCTATGGGATGAAATATTGGCTTTCAAGCAAGAGACCACTGAACTTTTATATGAAATGGGAGCGATATCGAACAATGGTGAAGGAGTTCCCGAACAATGATATGACCGATAACATGATCCAACAAACTTTCTACTATGGTAGTAATACTATGAATAAATGTACGGTCAATCAATTGGCCGGAGGTAATTTGTGACAACACCTTATGCGGAGGCATGTGAGATTCTTGATGAGATGGAGAAAACTTCTTCGGCTTGGCAATCCCAAGCTAATGTTCTCCAAGGTGATCCCAACATGATTTATCTTCATAAAGAGTTGCAAGAACATGGTCAAGCCATTGCCGAATTGACCTCAACCATGACTCAACTTGCTAAGACCCAACTTCATCAAACCCAAGCTCCTAAGCAAGTTCATGTTATGGAAGGGGTGAATGTCTTGGTCAACAAGAAGAGGACCAAAGGTCCACAATTTCAATCCCGATTGGAGAATTATGCAGAAGATGATGGTAGCTTTAACCAAGATCATTAGTATCAAGAGCAAGAAGAAGAGGTACAATTTGTGAACAATTACCAAGGACAGTAGAGCAATTTCCAAGGCTCCAATCAAAATCAATGGTTTTCTCAACATAACCAAGGTAATTAGGGCTCTAACAATCAAGGGAATTGGCATAACAACAACAATAACCAAGGAAATTGGGGAGGCAAGAATCAAGGAAATTGGGGAAACAATAACAATCATTGAACCAAGAAACCAAGCACCCCACATCCTTATCCTTTCCATGGTTCAAGTTCTTCAAACAATGAAATGGATCGTATTGCAAACATGTTCAAGCAAATTATGGAGAAGAATGGGAATTTAGATGCCCAACTTGCCTCACATACCATGTAATCCGTAATCTTGAAGTCCAAATAGGGTAAATCTCTCAAACTCTTAATAATCATCCTAAGGGTGCATTACCAAGTGACACAGTAGTGAACCCAAAGGGTGGTAACAAAATGGGACATGGCATGGCAGTTATCACACGAAGTGGAAGAGGCGAGAATGCACCCACCTCAAATTAAAGGCAATTTGTGTATGATGACTAAGTGATCCAAAAGGAGGAAATTCCAAAAAATAATATTCAAGTACATAATGAATTCTATATTAATATTGATGATAGTGTGGAGGAGTCCCAAGAAGAAGTGAACCCATCTAGGGAACACATTTTTGACATGCCGGAACTGGTAGTACAAAAGGCTAAGGCACCCTTGTCAAAGCCTCCACCTCCTTACCCTCAAATGCTTGCTAAGAAAAATGGTGAAAATCAATTCAAGAATTTTTTTCAAATGATGAAAGGTCTCTCCATTGGTGCCATTGGTAGAAGGTTTGGAACAAATGCCTAGTTATGCCAAGTTTATGAAAGATCTTGCGACCAAGAAGAGGTCGATGAATTTGGACACTATCAAGGTCACTCATCAAGTGAGTGCAATTGTTCATTCCATGGCTCCTAAGTTGGAGGATCCCAGTACTTTCTCAATTCCTTGTACTATTGGAATTGTCGATTTTGCTAAAGCTCTTTGTGATCTTAGGGAGAATATCAATTTGATGCCCTATGCAGTGTTCAAAAAATTGGGTATTAGGAAACCAAGACCCACATCTATGAGGTTGCAAATGGATGATCGTACCATGAAAAGGCCATTGGGAGTGATCAAGGATGTGTTAGTCCAAGTTGATAAGTTTATTCTTCCGGCGGACTTTGTGATTCTAAATTGTGAGGTTGATTATAAAGTGCATATCATTCTTGGGAGGCCTTTCCTTGCTACAGGTAAGGCCCTTTGTGATGTGGAAGCTGTAGAACTCACTTTCTTGATTGGTGATGAACAAGTGGTATTCCATGTGTGCAAGTTTATACGTCAACCAAATAGCAATGAAGTGTGTTCTGTTGTGGACTTGGTGACCAATGTCATTATTGATGAAACAAGTGCTACGATCAATGTTGGTGATATGTTCGAAGCCGTTTTGCTCAACTTTTATGATGATGAGATTGATGGTCTCATGGAATGTGTGAACTCTTTGCATAGAATGGGATTTTACAACTATGCACCCCGGAAGTTATCTTTGGATCTTGAGAATAGGAAGACTCCTCCTATAAAGCCTTCTATTGAAGAGCCACCTACTTTGGAGTTAAAACCATTGCCACCTCACCTTTGGTATAAATTTCATGGCCCTTGTTCTACTTTACTGGTTATTCTTTCCTCTTGTTTGACGAACGTGTAGGTCGATTCCACATTAGCAGTGTTGCAAAAGAGGAAGAAGGCTATTGGGTGGACTTTCGAGGACATTCGGGGTACAAGACCCACATTTTTGCATGCATATTATCAAGTTGGCTGATGGTTTCACGTCCATTGAACACCAAAAAACACTTAATGAAGCTATGCAAGAGGTGGTCAAACAGGAGATTATCAAGTGGTTGGATGTCGGGGTTGTCTGCCCCATTTTCAATAGTTTATGGACCTCTCCGGTTCAATGTGTCCCAAAGAAAGGGGTCATGACGGTTATTACCAATGATAAGAATGAGTTGATTCTTATAAGAACGGACACCGGTTGGAGAGTTTTTATGGATTATCGTAAGCTCAATAAAGCCATAAGGAAGGATCACTTTCCTCTTCCTTTCACGGCTTGATGGTTACTCGGGCTACAACCAAATTCTTATTAAGATCAAGAGAAAACCACTTTCACACGTCCATATGATATTTTTGCTTTCAAACGGATGCCTTTTGGTTTGTGCAATGCACCGATGATTTTTTAACGGTGCATGATGGCTATTTTCACGGATATGGTGGAAGACTACCTTGAGGTCTTCACGGGTGACTCTGCGGTTGTTGGAGATTCTTTTGACGATTGACTTGCAAATATAGATAAAGTGTTGGATAGATGTGAGGAAACTAATTTGGTACAAAATTGGGAGAATGTTATTTCATGGTTGAGCAAGGCATTGTCCTTGGCCATAAGATTTCAGATAATGGTATTGAAATAGACAAGGCGAAGATTGAAGTTATTTCTAAGCTTCCACCCCCCAGTTCTGTGAAGGGTTTGCAGAGTTTCTCGGGCCATGCGGGTTTCTACCGACGATTTATCAAAGATTTCTCTAAAGTGGTAAAACCATTGTGCAAGCTCCTTGAGAAGGATGCCAAGTTCCATTTCAATGATGATTTTATGAGAGCTTTTGAATAATTGAAGCTCAAGTTGACAACTACTCCTATCATTACCTCTCCAAATAGGAGTTTTCCGTTCGAGCTCATGTATGATGCAAGTGATGTAGCGGTTGGGGGTGTTTTGGGGCAATGTATCAACAAAGTTTTTATCTGGTTCACTATGCTAGTAAGACCATGATTAGTGCTCTAGTCAACTATACCGTTACGGAGAAATAACTCCTTGCTATTGAGAAGTTTCCACTGTACTCGATGGGTGCCAAAGTTATTATCCACACATATCATGAGGCACTTCGCTATCCTATGAGCAAGAAGGAATCTAAAGCTTGGTTGATGAGATGGGTGCTTTTGTTGAAAGAGTTTGATATTGACATCCAAGATAAGAAGGGAAGTGAAATTCAAGTAGCGGATCACTTGTCTCGTTTGGCAGAGGAGGGGAGGCCACATGATGGCCTTGAAATCAATGATTCTTTCCCTAATGAACAACTTTTGGCACTTTCAATGAAAGAGGTACCGCGGTTCGAGTATTTAGAAAATTTTCTTGTGAATGGTATCATTCCGGATGAGTTCTCTTCAAACCAAAGGAAGAAGCTCAAAAGAGATTGTCAAGGCTACTACTGGGATGAACCATACCTTTTTTGAATTTGCACGGATGGGTTGATTCGGAGGTGTGTGCCGGAGGAAGAGCACGGCAAGATTCTTGGAGCTTGTCATTCTTCACCATATGGAGGTCATCATGGTGGAGAGAGAACGGAAGCTAAAGTCCTAAGTTATGGTTTGTATTGGCCTACTCCCTACAAGGATGAAAATGAGTTGGTGAAAGATGTGATGAATGTCAATGGGCCGGTGGAATTTCAAAGAAACATGAGATGCCCCTTACAACCATCTTGGAGATTGATATTTTTTATGTTTGGGGTATTGATTTTATGGGCCCTTTTGTAAGTGCTTGTGGAAACACCTACATTTTGGTCGCGGTAGATTATGTGTCTAAATGGGTTGAGGTCGTTGCTTTACCCAATAATGAGACTACAAGTGTAGTGACTTTCTTAAAGAAGAATATTTTTACAAGATTAAGTACTCCGCGAGCAATCATAAGTGATAGGGGGTCACATTTTTGTAACAAGACTTTCGACACTTTACTTGGCAAGTATGGTGTTACTTACAAGGTGACAACTCCCTATCACCCACAAGCTAGTGGTCAAGTGGAAGCCTTCAGTCGGGAGATAAAGAGTATTTTGTCAAAGACGGTGAATGCAAATCGGACGGATTGGTCCAAGAAACTTGATGATGCTCTATGGGCATATAGGATGCTTACAAAACACCAATCGAAATGTTCCAATACCGGTTGGTGGTCGGGAAAACTTGTCATCTTTTGGTGGAACTAGAGAACAAGGCAATGTGGGCGTTGAATAAATTAAATCTTGATTGGGATGTAGCCGCTAACTTGCGGGTTACACAATTGAATGAATTGGATGAGTTCTGGTACCATGCATATGTGAGTTCGTCCTTATACAAAGAAAAGATGAAATATCTTCATGAAAAGTATATATGGAACAAGGAGTTCAAGGCTGGTGATCTGGTGGTGTTGTTCAACTCAAGATGGAGGATGTTTCCTGGGAAGCTCAGGTCAAAGTGGAGTGGTCCTTTTGAAATTTTTGGTGTGACACCTTTCGGTGCCTTAGACTTGAAGAACAAGAACAATGAAGTATTTCGAGTCAATGGCCACCGAGTGAAGCACTACTTAGAAAAAATTGGAGAGCCACGTGCTGGCGGTTATTTACTTTGCTTGAGGATTCTATGACATTGCATCGTGTCACGACGTTAAATAAGGCGCTTCTTAGGAGGCAACCCGAGTTCTTTCCCTTTTTCTCTTTAGTTAGATATTTTTTATTGTTATTAAGTTGATTTGAAGTGTGATGAAGGATAAGTGTTAGATGTGAAATGGTAGACAAGGTTGTATCATCCAGGTCAGAAATTGTGGACCGCACTTCTTTTTCGTGCGGCTGCAGAAAAGAAATGATGAAGGCAGAAGCTCTTGTGCGACCGCAGATTTCCTCTGCGACCACACTTGCAAGAGTCAATCTTAGGTGCTAAATGGAAGGTCCTTTGAACTTTTCTCCCAATAGTGTGGAGTAATAGTGCGAACATTCACAAATTATGTGGTAGCAAAAGCACACCATCAGAGAGATGGTTGTACTACATTGTTAGCAGTGCAGTCGCCCTTGAAAAAGTGCGAACCGTACAATTATATTTTTCACTAATGGCCAGGTAACAGAGTGCGGACCGCACTTGGAATCGTGCGGCTGCACTCGCCTCTGTAACCCTCAATCATCTCTGAGTATAAATAGAATAGTGGCCTCCCTTTTTACACTTTTCACATTCTTCAATCTCATAATGTTACTCTAAGAAGTTGCTGATTACTTGCAATTTGGATCACACACAAACCTTCAATCACTTGAATCTTAGTACACTAGCATTATCTGGTATGCATTACTTCAATCTTGTTGATTTTATTTTTTTGAATCTATTTTGACTTTTTAACTTCTTTTAGGCCATCTATTATTGCATTCCTTCACTGTATCTATGTGGGGTAGTTTAATACTGGGAAATTAATAAAACATGTTTAGATTAGGTTTGGTTGATTGTTTATCATGTTTATACCATGTTGCCGAGTAGGATTGAACATAATTTTTGAATAATCTAGGTTAATAGACTTGTCCGATCGCTGTTCTTGAATGTGCGGACAGCACTTGAAATTGAGCGGTCCGCAAAATTGTTATTTAGGGTAACTAGTTGGTTTGTGGTTGTATGGCAGCACTTTAATAGTGCGGCTGCGGATTTTGTTACATGACCGCAGATTAGGTCTGCACTACTAATCAGAGATCTACTCTCTGAGCATCTTAAGTGCAGACCACAAAACCTTTTGTGCGGACCGCAAATGATTTCTGCGGCCGCAGAAGGCAGTCGCACTGTCTATCAGAGAAGCTGAACCTGAGAACCCAGCATACCTATGCTGAAGTGCGGCCTGCATGTGAAATTGTGCGTTCTAGTGGAAGTGTGGACCGCACTTCAAAATGTGCGGACCGCATTTAACCCTTTTCAACTACATGCTGAATCCTGAAACCTCACTGCTTTTATAATGTCATCACATACGTATATGATTCTTAACTATTTGCAACAGGAATTTCAACTGACAAGTCTCTTTGTTCATATAGAGATAATGGTGCGATCAAGAGGTCGAGGTGAATCTTCACAGGGTAGGGGCAGAGGTGCCATGCACCCAAGTGTACAGTGAGCAATTACAAAGAAGACAATTGTAGATCGGGGGAGAGGTAGATGCCTCTCAGAGTCGAGTTCTTATGCCCCATCTAATCTGAGCCTCTAAATGTTCCTTCTACATCCCACAACACCTCTCAGGGTTCAGAGAGTGACAGTCATGAGTCCAACACAGATGCTCGGAGCTCTGATTTTGATGATGCTCCGGATGATGGGAAAGGGGGAGCCAGTATACAGGCAGGCACAACTCGGACAAAGAAGAAGGTTGTCTGGGAAGACAGATTCTTGAGTTTGCGAGCATATTCAGACTTCTGAACATGGTGGAAGGAGAGATCACTGACTCACAGTGGAAATTCCTCCTCAAATACTTAGAGAAATACAACCCCGCAGTCCTAGAGCAGTTTACCAAGAGAAAGGGATGGATGTCGTTTACTGAGAAACTGGTGGATTTGAAGGAACATCTTGTCCGAGAATTTTATGCCAACACAGTGTATATTCTCAAAGGGACAAAGAATACTAAAGTGCGCAACCTAAAAGTGAAATTTGATCAGCAAAGTTGTGAACTCGTCATTCTTGATTTTCATGATATCACCAGTTTTTAGCTCCTTCACAACATCGTTCTATAAGTAAAACTTTGCATTTGCAAAGTGTGACTCAGCCTCGATGAAGGGTTTATCATCACCAACTATCTTCTTCTCGACTCCGCTCTTGAATTACATCAAACATTGATGGTAGGTACATGGAACCACCTTATTCTCATGAATCCAAGCCCTTCCAAGCAAGACATTGCATGAAGTCTTTGCATCGATCACATGCTACCATGCACTTGAATGCATATCTCTAATGGTGATCCCTAATTTGGTTGCGCCAATGGCTCTTTGCCCCCTTGGTTGAATCCTTGAATCATCACACAGCGAGAGTTTATCAACGGGAATTCCAAGTTCCTTCATGGTGCGAATTGGCAAGATGTTCACTGAGGATCCTCCATCAATCAGAATTCGATGTACCCTTTCATCACACATATAGCCAACCATGTATAAAGGGTGATTATGAGCGTCACCTAGTAGAAGGTCATCATTCTTGAACGTGACTTTTTCCTCGCAAATATTAACTTATTGGGGCATGGACTCGATAGGCTTTTCCAAAGATTTTGCTAACGAGTCATTACTCGTTTCTTCTCCTTTATCAGCATTGCAACAAGAGGCCTTGATACCATCATGATAAATCTTCATGCGGAACCAACTTGGCAAGAACTCCTCCAAGGTCACTAGATATCGTGGCTTTTGAGCGTGGTGCACCTCAAAATTTGATTTCTTCAAATGCTTAATTGGGTTATGTTTTCTTGTCCTTTTCACCATCATTTTTCTTGTTCGTCGTTTGATTGATTCTTTTTGTATACCTCTCTTATGGCGTCTACGACGTGTCACCAGGGTCTAACCTTCTTCATCAGGTTGATCAACTTTGGCTCTATTTTTCTCTAGTAATTCTTCATCTTTATTTTCTTTGAAACTGCATAATTCATCTAGACTGAAAGAGCCAAAGTTGATAGAGACTTGGTTTGCACTTTCCTTCTCATCTTCAAGCACGATCTTCTTTTCACAAGCCAAGTCCATGACTTTGTCCTTAAAGAAGAAGCACTTCTCCAGAGTATGATTCACAAGTAAATGATATTTGTAGTAATTTGGGTCATCAGTTTTACCAGCTTCATTTGGCCGCTTCATCTCCAGAAGTACAATGATCTTTACCTCGAGGAGTTCTTCAAAAATGGCAGGCAATTCAGAATCCAGAAACAGGTCTCCTTTTCTTGCATTTCTTTAAGAGTCAACTTTCCACTTGGCTTATCTTGAAAAGAAATGGACCTCACACTCTGCTTCTTGCTCACTTTGGTTGTGAACTTCACTGGTGATGTGTTGACACTCATACCTTCTTTTCTTTTAGACTTGGGTACGAACTTGCTCCATTTCCTGACTTCTCCCTTTGTGAGGCTCATAGATGAGCAGCCTTTCATTTCTAGCGGAGGCTATGCTCAACTCCATGTAATGGGCACGAGTCGCAAGTTCTTCAAATGTGTTAGGCTTGATACCTTGCAAGATGTTGTGTAGTCCCCAATGCATGCCTTGGGTGCATATCTCTATGCCAGAAGAAGCATGTCTTTGCAGTTGAGGCTTGCGTTCCTCCAACATTGATAAAGTCGATAACTGGTTTACCCTTTCATTGATGAGTATTTATAAGTTCTATCACACTCACAGTACGTATCATGCTATAAAATAGATTGAGGAACTCTTGCTCTAGTTGATCCCAGCTGTCAACAGATCCGACCTCGAGGTCTGTATACCAGTCAAAAGCATTTTCTTTTAGCGAGTGGATAAATTGCTTGACGAGGTAGTCTCCATAAGTCCCAGCATTGTTGCATGTCTCAACAAAGTGCAGTCACATGTTGGTTTGGATTTCCTTTTCCATTAAATTGTTGGAATTTTTGGAGGTTGATAGGCAGCAGGCATCTTCAACATATCGATCCTTGCAGTGTACAACTTTGCGTATGTAAAGGAGGACTTGGAAGCAACTTCATACTTATTTTTGATAGTCCCTTTAATGAATTTCTTTAGTTGATCGATTGGAATCATCCCTTCAGATGAGACAAGGATAGCCTTAGCAGATGCTACTTGTCTTAGTTGAGGATCACTCTCTGAAACTTTTGGGAGCTTGCCAGGTGCATGGCTGGACTCTTCTTCCATCAAGATTTCTACTCTATCCATCAACTTTTCAATTCTAACATCTCGATTTTGTATGCACTTTGTCAAGCCAGCAATTGTTTCTGGCAAGTTTGCCAACTGCTCCTCCATAGATGAATTGTTTGTTACCATTGCTTGCATGATTGTTGTGGATGGCGGAGAGTAGCATAGATTGTCACATAGATTTATCATTAATTGGCTCATGCTATGTTGTGTAAGTGATGAGGATCCATTACTTGAAGTATCATCATCTTCCTTCACCAGCAGAGTTCTTGGATTCGAAGAGGTTAAGCAGAACTAGAGTTTTCTTAATCTTTTCAGCAACAGTTCTTCCTCCTTCGGGTGCGTTCATAGAGGATCTTGCTCCTTTTGAGGATGAAGATCCGAAAATCAGGGTTGATGCGAATAACACTTGGAGTGTTTGTTGTCGTAGAAAGTTTACTTTGCTCCTTGTAACTGGCCCAAAGTTTCCAAAGGTAACATCGAGGATGTTTTCTACTTTAGTGTAAAACTTGGTATTAGCAGCCTCTGATGATGTCGATTTGGAGTTAATCTTCTTTGAAGTCATTTCGATGTTCTTAGACTTTGATGATCGAAAAGTTGAGATGATAGGTAGAGATTGTCCCACTGGGCGTGCCAGAATTTGTGGACAATAAAATTGCGTCAAGAAAATTATCGAGACCGAAAGATATTATAACATTCATATTACTTAAAATCAAATACTACGATTGTTTTTTACGCAATTTTATTGTCTACTAACTTAGTTATATCATGGTGCAGAGTAAATTTTATGCGGATTAGATCATGACTATTTATTTATTCAAAATATTTTGAACGACCTAGCGGTACCATTTGCCAAATCAACTAGCGGTACCATTTGGAAGACCTAGTTTATTGTACAACTTGTTCAACCATGGCTGTCAAATTATCTATGTTAATTTGTTCAAAAGATCTATGCACCTTTTATTTGGATATATATTACGGGAATTTAACAAACGAGTACCTAGAGTATCTGTTTGTTGAATTGTGTATAGTAATTTCTTTGATTAGAAATGATTTATTAAAACCCTTTACGTGCATACCACGAAACTGTATCAATGGTGTATACCTTGACGTTCTCTAGTTGTATGCAGACATTGATTGGATAATCAAAGTTGAAATTTCGATTAGGCTAACTTGCTTAAGTTTTTCCACTAACACTTATACTATAATTTGTTCCTATTGAACACTTGATCTCTAAAAGAAGGGTGCCAATTAGACACACCTTGCTGAGCTGGCACAGTGCGTGCACATCACAGATTCTGGGAGCGTGAGATGCCAGAAACTTTTTACTTTTTATAAAATTTCTCCTTCCATCTTTCTCTGCCACAGCGGCCATCGGAGAACCTCGCCGGCACATGGCCAAAAAATTTTTTAGAGCCTTTTTCAGCCGCCAGACTTCCCCTTCTTTTATCTCACAGACCAATCTTTTCTTCCAACTTTATTCCGCCATCCCTTCATCACTTATCAGCCGCCCCGTCAGCTTCTCCTTCTCCCTCTCTTTTTTCAAACGACAGACCCCCTCCATTCTCATCTGCCTCTCCTCCTTTGTTTATAATTCAAAATATCTAAATACTATCTGAGACCGCAGAAAAGCATCCGATTTGACCGGAACTTTGAACGGCAACACTAGTGGTGGCGACACCGGCTGCGAGAAGCAGGAAGGGGACTGATGAGTAGGTAAGTCTAGGAAGTGGGTGGTGTTAAATTTTTTTCATAGTGCTCCTCCTTGTTCTAATCTTTAAAAATGGAAGAAGAGATAAATTGATGGAAGAAGAAAGAAATTCATGGAAGAAAATTAAGAGAGATGGAGGGGATCGGCGGCCTGTGAAGACCGGAGGAGACGTCCTGCAAGTTTTTCTTCTCTTTCCTTCAGTTTTTTCTTTTTCATTTTTCCTTCTGATGTGTCTTATTCTTATTGGTGGTTTTTCCCACATCAACTGCAGTGTAAGCCACGCGTTTGATATTTCTTATTAGCTACTTTGGAGGTGTCTAATAGGTACATATTTTGTAGAGATGAAGTGTTAATAGGTGACAAGATATAGTATGGATGTCTAAGGGTGTGTTTGGTATGACGGATACTATTTTTCGAAAAATATTTTTTTATTTTTCATAGTTTGATTGTACAAAATAGTTTAAAAAATATTTTTTTAGATATTATACTTTTTTAAAAATGAAGGAAAATGACTTCCCTAGAAAAAGTGAGGCAAATATTTTCCAAAAACTCTACCTACCTTCACTTCTAACCCAACCCCCTCCCCCTTCTTTCACCGACCCCACCTCTC
>MCJB01012993.1:109337-131098 GCA_002018475.1 Nicotiana obtusifolia | reverse complement strand
CCCGGCAAGAAATTTTTTTTGGTTTTTTTATTTTTCAATTACAAATTCAAAATTTTACGAGTTCCAAAGTTATGAGTTCGGAGGTTTATGTGTTTGAAAATTTGCGAATTTAAAAATTATAGAGTTTACGGGTTCGAAAATTTAGCGGTTCGAAAGTTTATGGAATTTAGGGGTTCGGAAGGTTGTTGGTTCAAAAGTTTATGGCTCCATATT
The DNA here is from genome assembly GCA_002018475.1 of Nicotiana obtusifolia. Taxonomy (NCBI): domain Eukaryota; kingdom Viridiplantae; phylum Streptophyta; class Magnoliopsida; order Solanales; family Solanaceae; genus Nicotiana; species Nicotiana obtusifolia. The sequence goes on along the minus strand of MCJB01012993.1, from coordinate 130,885 downwards.
TATTGTATCTAAATTATTTATGAATACTCTTGAGAAATTATTTTCCTTAATTTGCGTACCAAATTAAGTAAGATTACTTTTTGTTTTTCAAAAAAATAGTTTCTTGGAAAACATTTTCCACGGATGACATTTTCCGCTGTCTAACACACCCTAAGTGAAAACTTGGCAACTTGAAGTGGCTGCATATGTATTCAGCCTTTCGATTAACAAAATTCCAAAACTGGCAGTCTGTCATGCTTTAGAAATTTGTTTGCAAATTAACTATTGATCCAAATTACTTGGTTAGGGGTAGTTAATTGGGGTTAGGTTACCCGCATTTGATGTTTAGATCAAACCATGATTATAATCATAATTAAGTGATAAATTGAGGTGACAATTTGATAGATTTACTATGTCCAATGACAACAGTATATTTGAAGACATTATGTATAATATCGAGTGTGAATAAGTTTCTGAGCAAAATGGAATATGAGGTAGCACAATAAACACTCGTATATTTTACCACTATTCTGAAAAGAGATTGAATCTTATAGTAGTTGGGGAGGAGATAGTCGTTGCCTAAGATTGATGAGAAAAACAGAAAAGGGCATGTAGTAGTTTTCATATTCTAAAATGAAAAGAGAACGAATTAAGAATGTTTTCGTGTCTAAAAACAGGCTACACCAATCCTAGTAAAAGTGAAGAAAATTCAGGACTGAGAGACATGATAGCATTAGAGTATTCAATATGTAACTTCATTCCAATAATCAATCATGTGTCTACTGAACAGGAACGCATTTTGACTTTGCTGACGGTTACATGTAGTTATCATTAAGGAGACCTAATCGTTAAAAAGTTGTTTTTACATCGTCAATGTCAAAAAGTAAAAATTCTTAAAAAGGAAAGCAAGAATCATAACTGCAAATATAAAGCAAGTTAAGTCATCATGTCATATGATTCAGAACTTCGCAGTGGAAACAAGATGGAAGAAATCAATGAAACATTTGAGACACAAAAAAATAATGGCCTGGCTACAAATGCAGCTGATAAAAAAATGTACAATGACGTCTATCCAAAAGAATAGTCAAAAGAGATAGAAAAGAAGAAGCTATGTTAAAAATTTACAATATTAGGATCTAAAAGAATCGTGTGAGCACCATAATCTCTCTAACACCAATTACCTATCACCTTGAAGGGGTTTCTGATGGCTGACAATTCAATGCAGAACTTGAGGGAATAGAAGGCATAGATCCATTATCTTGAGGAGGTGAGCTGCCCCATTTGGCCTCTGCATCTGATGGCTCGATCACATGCACTGTGCCATCACTCATACCAAGAGCAAATTGGTTGGAATCAGATGGATGTGCTGCTATCACCACAGGAAATGCACTGCCACCGCCGCTGCTAAAACAACGTGAAATTCAGATTAGTTGGCCACCGTTCAGAAATATAACCTATAAATTCAGATAAGTAACGAGCATGTCATTATTACAATTCACCACCTAGAGAGAGCTGAACTAAGAGAGAATACGTGGAGTGCAAGTTCAGTGACGTGTCGGGAAAAGTGGACAAGGAAAGGGAGCTTCAAGTACCTGGGGTCACGCACCGTATAGGGGTGGGATGGATGAAATGGAGGGCTAGGGTCTGGCATCTTGTGTGACAGGAAGGTACCTCCAAAACTTAAAGGTAAGTTCTACAGAGAACGGTGGTTAGACCAGCCATGTTGTATGGTGCAGAGTGTTGGCCAGTCAACAATTCTCATATCCAGATGACAAGATGGGAGAAGCTAGGCTTAGATAGTTCGACCATGTGCGGAGGAGAAGCATGGATGTCCCGATAAGGAGGTGTGAACAGCTAGCCTTGACGGGTATGAGAAAAGGTAGAGGGCGACCTAAAAAGTATCTAGGAGAGGTGATCAAGCAGGACATGATGCTACTTCAAATTCCCGAGGACATGGCCCTTGATAGGAAGTTGTGGAGGTCGAGCATTAGGGTTGTAGGTTAGGTGGTAGGAGGCTAGTCTGACGGTGTTTTGTCTTTAGGCTGCTAGTGGTTCCAGTTGTATCCATATTACTTCATTAGGGTTACAATGTGGTAGGAGGCTAGTCTGATAGGATTTGTCTTAGGCTGCTAGTGGTTCTTGTTTTGTCCATATTACTCCATTGTGTCTGTAGTACTGTGCTATTGTTATTACTTATTGTTGTTGCTTTTCTTTCTATTTTCTGGTTATTAAGTTGCTGGTGTTATCTTTCTAGCGTCTCTTGTTGTTACTGCTCCACTGTCTCTTTTCATCTTCTTGGGCCGAGGGTCTATCAGAAACAAACTCTCTACTCCTCCCGAAAAGGAGTAAGGTCTGCGTACACACTACCCTCCCCAGACCCACTTATGAGATTTACTGGGTTGTTGTTGTTGCTGTTGTACCTAGAGAGAGCGGCGTGCCGTCTTTACCAAATATAAGCTGAAATCCAAGAGGTCACTTTGTTTTAACAAACTACTGTTCCGTGGCGTATTGTGCATTCAGTCAAGAACTTTCTAGCGAGTTTCTCTTCCTCAAAATTGTCCTCTAGAAAGTGCAAAATTTTACGGGGAAAATGATCATTTTCTTCTTCTGAAATTTCATTTTCCTTTTGAACAAAGACATGCAAGAAAATCATTTTCCATCTGTAATTTTCTTGAGAAATATATTTTCAAGCGACTAAGCTGGTGTTCAAACAAAGCCATGTTTCCAAGAGATCAATTAGGATCTGGCATCAGCATTTAGGCATCTTGTAGTATCGTATATTCAATGTAAAGATAGAGGTGAATGCTTTGAATAATACTATTCAAGGTCTGTGTGCCATGTTTGATAAAATCTCGCCATAGGAACTGTCCCTGGACCAACGTATCTGTTGGTCTCCTCTTCCTCTTCTCCTAAACTCCTTTGTTCTTTTGGTTTTTAGGGGAGGGGGTTGTTAAGTTTGGACCTAATCTTGAGTAAAAGTTTATCTCGGGATCTCTGGGCAGGGTTACAGCTGGACTAGGTGACTAAGCAGTTCTTTTGAATTTTTCCTCCTTCCGATTTAGCAAATTCCAATTACCTACTTGCACACACTCAAATTTCCCTCAGATCAATCCACTGCAGCACCTAAGGAAGCTGCAGGTGCTATTTTTGACAGAGGAGAGAGTGGCTGTCTAATGGCTTCGGGTTCGCTTTAATTGCTTCAGAATGCAGCTTGATTTGTAACCCATGACCTAGGGATTCATATGTATTGCCTGGAAACAATGAATTTAACAAAACAACCTGAAATACCTGCTAACTGAAGAAGATATGTAAGCTGAGGGTGCAATTCTACATCGAAGTCTGAGACCGTCTGCATCATATATTCCAATTGCACCATCGCAGAATCCAGTAAAGACCAGCAGGCCATCACATGAGTATATAGCAGTTGAAATAGGAGCACTGAGTGAATCTCTTGGATGCCACTGCAACCAATTAATGGTCAAATCATTTATATTTGAACCAGGAAATAGGAGAAGTAGGGAACTCAGAGCGTCAAACTCTGGAGTACATGATAATGAATGTATAGTGTTCATAATAAAATATGCAGGATGAAAGTTCTCGTTTGTTGAGCCATGTCAAGCAATATATATACAGCTTACTGCAAAGCATGTAAAGCAAGAATGGAAAATAGAAACTAGGAAAAGCAAAAAAGTCAACACAGCAAATGAATTAACGATGCCTATCTACAAGGGGAACAAAGAACAAAGGTAACTGCACTTAGTCCACAGCAACTCTGGTTAGCATTGCTTAATAGATCCTAAGTGCTTAATGATTATTTACTGTTTATCTTTCTCAAGAAAAAGTGCTTAATGATTTATTTTCGATCATACTCTTGAAGTACAGCTAAGCTTTGTAACACAGGAAACTTACTCTAAACAAACAAGAACCACCAATATATAAAATAACCATTCCCAAACTCTATGCACATTTAGAAACAAATTTGGTCATTATGGAATTGGACTCTGAAAAGGGAATTAAGTCAACATATAACACCTGATTTCTAAGCAATCAATACAAACTCTATGTGTATTTAAAAACAAAATACAATAAATTAATGTGAAGACTTACTGCACGCAGACATTCAAGTTGGGTATCATAGATTCCAATTTGGCTTTCATGAACTACTAGTATATGAGATTGGTCATTATGGAATTGGACTCTAGTTTCTCCTACTAAGGGACCTTGGTGACCTGGCGGCACTTGGATAGGCCTTGCTTTTTTCTTTTCCCAGCCATCAACACTCCAGATACATAGCTGCATCACAGAACAAGCACCAAACATCATGCTATTAGCATGTCTTTGAAATTATACAACATTACTACTATAGCATCAAGATTGTAAGGCTGCGATAGAAGCCCCATTGCCCGGCCTAAAGGAATAACAACTAAGACTCGTGCATAAGTGCATACCAGCAGAGCTGTGCCTCAAAAAGGAAATAAACGCGAGAAGGCAAAATTAATCTAAGAGGAGAAAAACCACCAACTTGCCTGTGCATCTGCACCTGAAGATACCAGTACATTCAAACTCTGTGAAAATGCAAGGCCTGTGATCCGTTTCTGGTGACCCTTGAGCTTGGTTTTGACCTATGACAGGATCAGATAACCAAAAGGGTGCAACATTATTTCACAATGAAACCATAAAGAAGCAAACAGAAAAGATCCATTACTAGAAAATTCTGAAGGACATGCAGGAATAAGGAAAACAGAAAACGAAGTTGATAAGCATAGAGCTTGAAAGAAATATAATGAAATAACACTCTTGCTTTGGTATTGATGGCATCTATATATTGTTGACATGATGGCATCTATATATTGCTGACCTTAAAAGTATGTTTATTTTGAGGGTAAAGGAGAAAAACCAAGGGTGGTTACTGTGAACTATTAACAATTAATCCAATTGTCTACGAATAATATTATACTTTCACGCTCCATCCAGTTTTAATGAATTGATAATGCTAACGTGGAGGGCAACCAACACCTCCATTTTTACTTCCTTCAAAAACGAGTGAAACCTTATCCCTCGACATTTACCCCCACTCCATTAATCCCTCCTCTTTACAGCCCAAAACCAAACATCGCATAAAGAACTCATTCTTCCAACTATTTATCTAAAACTTTACTAAAGCAATGAAGTTCAATGTAAACTCGGAGTTGTTAGCTGGCATATTTAAAGACCAACATGTATGAGGATACTCCCACCACACATAGGTAATAATCATTGTAAAAAAGGGGAGGAGAAAGAGGAGAGCAACAACAATAACAACAACAACCCAGTAAAATCCCACAAGTGGGGTCTGGGGAGGGTAGTGTGTATACAGACCTTACCTCTAGCCCGAGGGAGTAGAGAGGTTGTATCCGATATAAAGAAAACCATAGAAATAATGACAGCAACATAAGAACCAGAAAATAGATGAAAAGCAATAACAATAACCAGTAAATAAATGAAAAACAATAACAAAAATAAGTTTCAGTATCAGAACAAACAGTGAGAATTTAAATACGCAATACTGTCGCTTCGAAATGAGATATGCAACCTAGGACCAAACACACAAAAAAAAAGAACAGACAAAAGTAAGTACCTCATCAACCCTAACATTGTATATCTGGATAGTGGAGTCCTCCATTCCTACAGCGATAACATTGTTATCTTGAGGATGAAATGCCAAATAGGTGGCTGCAGGAGGTGGCGGCATGAAAGTTGTCATCACCTAACCAGAGTTGATGTGTCAGTTCAGATAAACCAATTTATCATCATCAAAATTAATTCTGGAAAAGAAAGGAAAATCAATTTTGTACATGATAAAAAAGTTGACAAATTTTCGTTCAAGAACTAAACTAGATCTTCCACTCCTTTTCCAAGAGAGGGTCAACAAACCTTAAAAGTCATCATGTTAAACAAGGAGACCTTCCCACCAGAAGCAGACATGACATAAGAATCATTTTTAGATAAAGCAATACATGCAGCTGCATCTTCAGCTGATTTTGCGTCACCGACATCGTTAGACATGAGTGCTCCATTTGTCGGCTGCCATAGTTGTGGGGCAAATGACGCAGAGGACTGAAAGAAAGAAATAAGGAAAGCAAACCAGTCAGTATTTGCTGATAACAGGAACTAGCGAAAATTTGATGCGAGCCATATTGGTATTCCAATTTAACCTTTCCAGATGGATTTCGCTCATTTCTCTGCCATTTCCAGAGCTTATGAATGGCATTGGAGCCCAGAGCCAGCACAGCAAGCCCAGAATTTGTATAGAGTAGCCGCAGCACCTGCCATCGTTACAATTCAAATGTCTTTAGGTTGCTGACCATCAATCAAAGAAGCATGTGCCTCAACAATACTAACAGCAATAATTCATATACTATCAAGAAAGACCTAAACATGCAGTAGGAGATTCAACAACTAGTGGCCAGGAACAACTATGAGTTGTTGAAATCAAATTGAGTATATAAAGAATGGCCCATCTAACAGCTTAAGCTATTAATGGGGTCGTCAAACAATTCAACGGTATTAGAGCAACCAGATCCTAGGTTAAAGTCTCTCCATCACCATTCATCAAAAAAGAGTTTACGCGTGCTTGGCCATGAAAAAGAATTGGCACATGAGAGGACCTATTCGAGATAGTAAATAATATATCTGTCTAACTATTAACCTTTTATATGAGGCTGTCACAACTCAAGTCAACAAGAAAAGGTTATGACAAAAGGCCACCAAATCTAGTCTTCAAAGGAAAAACTACCACAAACAAGTTAAGTTAAGAATGCAGATGAAGTTTTATAACAACCTTGCTGGCTGACAGAGAATCTGGCAACTTTAGCGTTTTAAGCTGAGATGAGTCAGCAATGTCAGAGACCTTCCAGCTTTTAATCTTGTCCATACTTTCTGCAATTCTAGGTTTCACGTCAGGAACTCTGCTGCTTTCCATAGTGGCCTATTGATGTGACAAGCATGATAAGTCAAATATCATAGAATCATACTTCAAATGACAAAAGATCAGGAAGCACCATGAACTTTCCTGTCATAAAGAGGGGAGGGGGAGAACATGGCAAATGAAAATACCAGATTGCCGATGGACATTGATTGCTGAGATCTATCACTACGTTCTATGATTGGAGGCGCAGAGCCAATATTAGGAATTGGACCTAAGGAACCAGCAATTGGAGGCTGCAGTGTGCATCAAGATTAAAGATAACCATTATATTCAGTGGTATGAATATGACAATTAAAATTGGTTAAGGGCCTTGTATAGTAAGAAACCATAACTGCCCAAATGGGGAGAAATACTACCTTAACATTGACTTCAGAAAGAGCACGAGAACCCTCAAATGCCCTGCTCTCCAGCATCCTCAGCATTCGCTGTCCATCAGTGTTTGCCAGAACCTTGATTCCATTATCACTCGTCGTGAGAGCCAGCAACGAGCCTTCCTTATTGAATCTTAGTCTAGGACTGGCCTGAAAAGAAAATTGGAGTTTACAAATTCTCAGTTTCAATAATATGTCCTCTATCAAACAATGAATTCAAAAAATAGCAATACTAACAGGCAATCCACCATCGCCATCAGTAGATGTAAGCATGTTGTTATTATCCATATCCCAAAACTTTATCTGGAACTCATCACCAGCAGCTAAGAAACGATTCTTTGTTGTGTCAAACTGCACAACACCTAATGAACGCTTTCTAAAGCCAGCGTACGTCCTCTTGATTGCTCCTTCACTCTCATTCCACTCTACAAGGTGGGATTCACCTTCTTTACTTGTGCCACACGAGAAAAGCCTGAAAAAAGATGGGAAAAGTTAAGAATGACTATGAATACATCAAATGCAAACAAGCTAGTCTTGTTTTAGTCTTTTAGAGCATTGATAATAAATCCATAGGCCTCTTTCCAATCCAATTTTTCTACCTTCAATAAGCACCTTTAACTCATTCACTAGGGCGCTTAATCTTTTACCATGGCACCTTTTGAATATAAACTCACCCTGACGAGTCCTCCTTCAATAGAGTCATTTTTTGCCATAGGGACTGGAGTACCCATAACTTAAGGGCAATGGTATGTTTGATAGAGTGCCAAAGAAGGGCTTCTCAAAAAGCCGAGGAATTTGGATGAGTTCATGAAAATCTACAAGGAGGAGCACGCTACCAGGAGAAAATATGCATTCAAAAAATGATACGATGAAGAAAATGAAGTTAGAGCTAAGAGGAGGAAGACCGCCAATGAAATCACCAAACAGAAAAGGAATTAAAGATGCTTGAGATTAATGTATATTATGGGAGGTAAAGGCAGATGTTTGCTAACATCTGCCAAAAGAAGCTACAGATAATTTGTTGTAATGGATACTGACTTAACAGCAGAAAGGAAAGGAGGAGAATTACCGAACTATTGACTCCAACATGAAGAGCTGGCTTTTACTGTTAGCAAAGAGACTAAGATGGACCATTGAGACATATCATTGATTTAAAAAATGTGGACAAATACATAGGTAGATTTTTGTGACTTTTTGGATGCGAAATGAATTGAACTTGACCAACAAGGCGAGCTCAAAGCCAGCAGTAAGATCTGGAGCGGGAGCATTAGGGTGGGCTTGCTGGTCGAATTAGACTGGGAGGATTATATAGCTAAGATAGGGTCAAGTTGAAGGTCTAGTACATCAGGATTGAGCATGAACAAGCCTCGACAGGGCCAACATTGATAAAGAAAAGGAAACTATTCCGATTACCCTTTTTTTTTTTTTTCTTTTTTTTTTTTTTGCGTTTTGGAAGAAATTCGCTGTAAAGGGAGTATGGTGGAATTGTTGAATAAAGAGACTGGACTTGCAATGACCATTTGCAGCTACTAGTCTGCATCTATTCTCCTGTCTAGCAAAGTAAAAAATTCCTCGTGGGTCCCCAAGGCCACAATCAGAGAAAACTGAGGAAGGAATTATGTTTGAACGGGCAGCTATAAGAAGATGTTGGTCCTCTCCTACGATAGTGATGTCATCAAATTTAGAAAAGGAAGGAGCATAAGAGGCGGACATTCCAAGCTATAAGCGATTTTCAAAATCTAATAGAGGATTTGGAATAGTCAGATTCTCCATTACACGGAGGAAATATACTTGATTCTAGGGGTATAACTCACTGCCAGCCTTAATAGACGTATTCATAATTGAATATGATGATGGATTTGACAATCTTCCCTTTCAAGAGTTGTCACGGACCAAAATCCTACTATACTAAGTTGGGCTCATGGGGAGAAGAAACCTATTCAACTTTAGAAAATCTGGCTGGAGACAAAAGGATTAGTTTAAATGGTGACACAGCAAGGATTCTTTTGAGATCAAGGGGTACCTGACTACATCCTTGTTCTAAAATTATAGCTGCTGAAGGAGAATTTAAAAGACAGGAACTTGAACATAATTGAAAACCTGGACAAGGAGGAGTAATGATCCTAAAATAACTACAAACCTACAGAAAATCAATAATGCAGGATGCTATCTGATGAGAAGCTGTGTCCAAATTAAGGTGGGAAGAGGAGCTCCAGGAACTCGTCAAAGCTACGGAAATTTCATGGAGGAAAAAAAACAAATTTATCAAGCTAAACCAGAAAGATTGAAGTCTTCCAATACTTCAAACATATCCTTGATTCCACAGATGAATGATGATGAATAAAGACAACCTGCTTGAACTCTTTTTGCCTATATTTATAAAGGAAACCCGAGTTTCTGGAAGCTATACTAGTCTGCACTTCCTTGATGTGGTTTTGGTGGAATAAAAATATGTTACTTGTCAAAACTCAAAAGTAATGCAGAGGACATGTACAAGAGATAAAAAGAAAGTGCAGAAATATAACACAAAAAAGAACACGCATAGTGAGAAAGTTTGGCAACAATAAAATAAATGGGGTTATACCAAATTTGAAGTTAAAGAAGTGATAGATTCTAGAATCATTATGGTACTTTAGCTTGGCATAACGATGGAGAAATAAAATGTATTACCAAACATTGCATCACAAGGATAAGATCTTATCAAAGAAATGGATGCGGCAAGATTACATGCATCGCATAAATATAGTAAAAGCTTCCTTACTTGTTTGAAACAAATAAGGTCACTTACTAAACAAGGATCAAACTGTACTGGCTTTTGGACCAACCTCGTTCCATCAGCACTATATGCCATTGTTGTGCACCAAAGACCGGGGGCATCATAATCTACTCTTGATCCCATGCAATCGTACAGCCAGGCTTTTATTTTACCATCAATGGCCGTAGAGAAAATAAACTGCAAATATAAATTTCTGATAATAGTCTTCTTTATCGAACAGAAAAATCATATAAGACTACCTTGACTCTCATTTTAAGAAACCCAATGAAAGTCATTTAGCAGCCTGAGAGTCAATAGTGTGAAAATTAACCACACAATGTAATTGGTTTACCTGGATATTCTCTTTATAGTGAGGGCAGACAGAATATACAGGAGCTTCATGCCCCTCAAACATATATTGTCTACGACCACCTACTGCATCCCAGACCTGTTATAAGAAAGCAAATAATGAAGAAAAGAATTAATCCTACAGAATTTTGGAATTATAGTAGTACCAATTATTTTCTTTATTTTATAAAGGAAATCATAAAACCAATAATATGTTATCATGTCAAGGAGTAAACCTTGATCGTTTTGTCATCCCCGCACGTTACTATGCAGAGTTGCTTATTAGGGTGGGCAAAAGCAATATCATTAACGCCACCAGCATGAGCATCAATCTATAACACGGAAGAATAATGAAGACTTGATGAGTTATGTAATTATTGATGTGAAGATGTGAGTGCAAAGAGACAGTGTCTTTGCACGGCTTACTTCTAGATGCTGTCTCAATTCTCCTGCTGGGCTGTATGTATATATTTGAATAATGTGCTTCGAAAAAGCAACTCCTACAGAAAGCAAAATGACAGAATAATGTGTACAGTTGAGTTCCTAAAGCTACAAAAATTTATCACATAAAAGAAAAGATGAACCAATTAAAGTCCACCTTACCAAGTATAGAACCATCTGGGCCCCATACACATCGATTGACTGATATAGTGGTATCTTTGACTAAAGCTGTCTGAATGATAAGCAACCAAAGCATGTCAATTTGGGATGCAAAAAGTAAATCTCACAACCCAAAGAAGAAATCCCGGATAAAATGAATCCTACTAATAATCAGAAAAATAAGAAAAGAGTATTTGGAGTTGTTTATTGAGGCGTATTTAGATTTATGTTAAAAAAATATTGTTAATATGTAAAGTAAAGTAGTTCACTGAAAGATGACATGCCGAACCAAATAATATACAGTAATTCTGAATTAGTTTGATATCTCACTTTAGGGAACGGGATTCGAAGTAAATCATGATGGATTACAACAACAACAACAAAAACCCAATAGTTTCCTACAAGTGGGGTCTGAGAAGGGTAAGATGTACGTAGCCTTACCCCTACCCCTGGAAGGGCAGAGATGCCGTTTCCGATAGACCCTCGGCTAGAGAACGACTGAAAAATAACAGGTAATTGCAACAAGTAGGAATAACAGCAAAATGAAATAAGATCAAATCCAAGAATGCAGTCAAACTCTAGGTAGTAATAGCCATCTACGAATAAAAGCTATCATACTAACACTAATGCTAGCGAACTGAGTAAGACAAGAGAAACGCTCGACTACCTACGAATCTTCTACCCTAATCTTATGATGGATTAGAAAGCAAAATAATTCCACTAATTGGGGGATCAAATAAGCATATTGGAATTCAGAAACTGCAAGAAATACCCACCTGGAATGGCATTGAGCATGCAGATATATCCCAAACCTTGAAGGTCTTATGCACTAACCGTTCTCGAGATCCAACTTCCCAAATGCTAATGTCACCAACATTGGTTCCAACTACATGGAGATACAGGAAAAAATGGAAATTAGGATCAATAGAAATTAGAGACCACACAACGCCCCCTTCCCAACCATGGATCTCATGATCTCATCTACAAAGTACTTAAATGATAAATCACATTCTTTAACAGGAATATGCACATAAACATCCAACAGTGATAAGTAACCCTTCCCATGCTAACTATAAACTATAAAGGGATCATTGAGAATCAACCTAGAAGAACCGTCTGTTGTTGTGGATGGAAATCCATGCTCATAACATTGGATCCTTGGCTAAGATTCCGCACAACAGTTTTGGGAAGGTCATCCGGTGAATACATATGGGGAGGATAAGTTGAACCAGAAAAGGATACCTGGAAAATAACAAAAGGTTGTGTTTGCCTGCCTTGTTAATCAGTTAAAAAGAGGTCATTTAATAACTCAGGTAAGGTAATCTCGCGAACTTTCTACTTCTGCCTCGCTTCAAACTCACCTCATCAGATTGACCAGCACGCATTCGTTTCATCAAATGCTCTGAATCGGCCATTTGATAGTCCATTCCAGGACCCCCTGGCGTAGTTCTTGGATGTTTTAGAAAGGCAGCTGACGACAATACAATAGACAACTTTAGTTAAGAAAATAGTAACTTTCTGGAAAAGCACCAAAATTTCCACCAAACCAATAACAATATAACAGACCAGCGCCAGGAGCCTGCACAAGTCCAGGGGGACCTGGAGCAACAGCAGGATGAGGTATATTAGGATTTGCACTTGACATCCACCCTGCAATGGCACTTGGTGAAGGAGAAACAACTGGTTGGAATGGCTGCATTAAGAAAACTAAAACAACTGAGACACCATGTGGAATATTAAAAAAATGGTTAGCAAAAAAGTAAGAAGTTTTGTTATTAAGATAATAACATGTTTAATCTCCACTCACACTGTGAGCTCCAAGAGGAGGAAATACCCCAGGTTTTGGAACTGGTCCACCAAGCGGTGCATTTACAGGGGGAGGAGGCCGAGTTCCATTGCTAGAAGCACAAGTATGATCAGTAAATAGTGTTTTAATATCAGGGTTTGGACGTGGATTCTTGCATAGCTGATGCTGCCAGTTAAGACTGAAATTCAAATCACATAAAACTTAATAATGTAGTCTTAACAATATCTATGATTGGGAAAGAGGTTATTTAAGAAGAAAAATAAAAACAATAATAATTATAATAATAATAATAATAATAATAATGTAGTCTTAACAAGAAAATCAGATTATCACAGAAGGGGATCTCATCCCCTTTTATAGATATCAACAGCTAACAGCAACAAGCAATTATGATTAGTAGTGGCGGAATCATGGACCCACCATGCCATTGCTCATGATACGAATCAAGATAGCCACCAATCACTTTGGATTTCCGATTGGAGGCTACTTTCGTAATGGGGGGCTGCAATTTGACCAACAATTGAAGACTACATTTGAAAGTGTCAGCTATATTTGTATTTGGTCATCCTTTGTAAATAGTGACTACACTTAAGTTCCTTAGGTTAATTTAGGGGTATTTGGGTCATGTTAGCCAAAAACCCACCCTAGTATAAAACTATAAATAGTCCTTAAGTTCTCATTTTAGGGTTAGGCTACATTGATGATTATTGAGTTCTCTCTGTGAGATTGCGATGGTGGTTTGTCGTTGTTGATGACAACTTTTCAAGGTGTGTTTTCGAGTGGAAATCCTTCCATTTGAAGGTATATCCTATAGATTAGGTATTATAAGTCTTGTTATTGTTGGATGATCGATTATATCAATTGTTTGACAGCACCTTATTTGGGTGAGTCTAGTCTCAATTTCTATCCTTTTATCCTTGTTTCTTTAATTTCTGCATTTTAATTTGTATCAGCTCAGCTAGGGGTTGAAACTAACTTAATTGGCGCTTTCTATTTGAGGTAATTTTAAAAAGATTGATGGCATAGAAGATCATTCCAAAGATCTCTCACATACGAATAAGAAATAAGAAGCATATAAATATCCCAAGATGGAGAACCTCAGCGGATAAAATGAAAGACATAAAGTTCACATTAGCATAGCACCTCTGATTAATCAATGTCCGCAGTCGTGAAGCTTTGAAAGAAGGAAAAGTTAACTTGTCACGGAACAAAGGATTTGCCTCTATAAGCTTTTTTAGTTCTACCAGCATAATATTTCTTGCCGACTTTGTATCACCATATTTGGAAAGCTGCTCGTTCTGCCTAGGGACACAACAAAAGATTTTCAACCAATCATCAACAAGAGAAGAGAGCACACTTCAAATGTCAAAATATAATACCTAAAATTGTCGAGAGTCAGTAACTGGGTGATCTCTTTGAAAAGATCTTCATTAAAAGAAGCAAAAACCTTAAGGTCCTTCACAAGAATCTCAACTGCTTTTACTCGATCATTCCTGACAAATACATTTCCAAAACCACCCAAATGATCAGAAGTGCAGATGAAACTTTTTAATCGATTTAATGGTGAATGACATTTTTTTATCAAGTAAATAATGGTGAATGACATTTGAACTCACTTGTCAAGAGCTTCAAGATACTTTTGCTTTCTTATTTCAAAGAAGATCTTCATTGAATAGCGGTTGTCCTCAACCTTTGTGAACCCACTTAGGTATCGCTCAACTTCATCCCATTCACCAGCTTGCACTTGATCCTCAAAGTATTTCATATTGAAGAAGAAACCAGATTCTTGCTCCAACCTAAAGTTAATATTCATGCAATCTCATGGTAAAATGGAACTTTACAAAAACAAGAGAACTAACATTACAACCCCTTGGTACTAAGTAAAAGTTATGTCATCTAACTGGCTGTCTAGACTCTAGCCAAATGAGGAAATGAGAGAATGTAAAAACAAATAACCTAAAAATAAACATTCTTAATATTTCCCCATTAAACTGAAAATTCTGTAAACAGCACAAATCCACATCTGACTCAAGGCGATCAGTTGACTACATAAATCATAGGCTCTAAATAGAAAAGAACTAGAAAATGGAAAGACCAGTCATATAATCACTTTTCATTCGCAAGATTATATAGGCATTTGAATATTAACGATAAAAGGCCCACTGAATGGAAACTTACTTATGAACTGCCTCTTTGAACTTTTCCTCGTCCAAAAACTGGAGGATCAAAAAAACCAGTTCCCTACTTAAGGAAGACATGGTGACAGCTCCAGGAACTCCTAGCCACTCCAGTGCAAATGTTGGATGTTAATTAGCAGAAGCAAATGAAAAGTAACCCAGTTTTTCCACCAATAGAGCCCCTTTGTTCCAAGTAATCACCTACTTAATTTAGATCATTTCCCCAACAAACAAGAAAATGTTCATTCGAGACAAGAATATATCTTCTGAGTGCTCAAACTTCTCACAACATTGCACAAATAATAACTGTTATAAGCAGAAAACACAACGTACTAACACTTGGGATCCAACAGAAATCACTTGAAACTTTGCTCTTTCAACTTCACCACCAAAGAGTAGTGCAAAAAAGAATCATGCACTTAGCTTTAACCTCTCAAATCAATGAATTCGATTCAAATCCCAAGAAGATGCGACACGCCAAACCCCAATCAAAGCGCCACAAAGCAAAGTCCGCAACTTTCTTGGAAAATGAGCTCCTCCAAAATCCTCAAATTCCTAAAACAAAGTCAGAAAAATGCAATCGCTAAGCTACCCAATACATTGAAGAAAAAACCCGACTTCAGTTTCTCTAAAGAACTCAATTTTATCATAAAACTACCAACAATGAGAGCAAAAGGTAATATTTTTCAGATCTGGGTATGCGAAATATCTTAACAAGAATGCATATTTTGAAGAGTTAGAGGTACTTTACTTGTTTATGACAACCCCTCGAGATGTTTTAACAATGCAAAAGCTAGGGTTTTTTTGTTTTTTTTCCTCTGTAGAAGAGAGGAATAATACTGAAAGGGACTTCCTTCTTTTCCTCTCTTTTTTTTTCTCAGCAGACAACCACCCACTACTCCTACTTCTCTTTTTTCCCTTCTTTGTAATCACTCTTTTTTTTCTCTTTCTATATTTATAGTATGTGTTCCATTTTTCTCTCACTAGAAGTGCTCATTGTTGCCTTTTATATAAGAGGGTGAGTGGGTGGGTTGGTTTTTGTTGGGTTTAAGATTTTTCTTTACATTCATAAAAACACGTGTGATCTCAAATTCTTTGCAGGTTGATTAAAATGACATGGTGGTGATAATAGAGAATGTCACAATATGTTGTGATCACGGCTTTTTTTTTTTTTCCACATATTCGGCACCTGTTATATTAATTTAAATTTGTATCGCCTAAGGATATTAAAATTCATTAGTGCGGCCTAAGGGATCTTAGCTATTCCACGAAAATACTTAGATGGTTTAAAAACAATGAAAATGTTCTTGGTTAGTGATATATATGTGTGTGAAAAAAAGTTATATAGAACCTTTTAAAAGTACAGTGATATTACACTTCCATAATGAAAATGGATTTAATTCTTTTTATTACTATAGCACTTTTATATTACTTTTAGATATAGTTTAACCTAGAAAGAAAATCAAAAGTAAAAAGTGGCAAAATATTAGCACTTTTCCTTGCCTTTTTCTCCTTATTCCAATTCCTTTAGCGGGAATCAAAGGACACAAATAAAAATGAAAAGCTTTTTCCTAGTGGAGTTAAAGATTAAATGGGGGAGCTACTATGCTGCCTCAACAGTTCACCTGGCTCTATATTGGCAAATGTTTGTCTTATTCAAATATTAGAATTTAAGTAAAAGCCTTTTAATTTTTTATGCAATCAATTCATTGAGATAAACAATTTAACAACATTTGTATGTAAACAAAAAGATATTTACATCCATTAAAACGTAGTACTCTTATTGCTTTTCCTTAGACATATCTTTTTCCCTTATTTGCTCTCGAATTCACATGATTTACATGTTTTAAAAAGGGATTCTGAATAATATCTTTGTATGAAATTATTGACAACTCTATTCTGTCGGTACGTGGTATCAACGAAGTGCCATTTCTTGATTATGACTTTGAACCAAACTCTACTATTGCTTCCAATTATGTAGACCAATGGATATTTTTGTCTTTTATTACTTTTTTTATTTTTTTGCATGGTGGATAAAAAGATCAAAACTAATTTTATTTAATCAGAAAGAAGAATAAAATTTGAAAAGAAGTTGTAATCCCTAAATGCAATGAAAGAGTATCGTTTGGAGTTTTGGACATTGTGCAGGAACCAACTCCATGTACAAGGAGGATATATAATGGATGTCTGAGATACGAAATCAACGTATCTAATTTAGGTGTGCTTCAACCATTGATTTAATATACTTTTTGGAAAAAATATTTACATGTCCAAAAGTACATAAACTTTTATTATAAAACTTAAGTTCGTAGTGAAAAAAAAAAAGTTCAAATGCTCAAATTGCAATAATATCGTATTTTTTGGATAAATATAATAACGATCTACTTTCCACAACTACAAAATAAGTAAAAGCTAAATATATAAGCGTAGTTTTGTAAAAATGTACTAGGAGTAGAGTGTTACTCCTCTTAGAATTTGTGCGCAGCGATTTTAGTTTTTGAGGTAATTTTTCAAAAATTAATAAATTTGACAATCCGCTTCGTCTTGGATGCTTAACGTCATTTTTAATCAATCTTCAGTTGTCATTTGAAAATAAAACTTCCTTTATGATTCATAATTTGAAAATTTGCTTTTCAAAGAGTCATGTAGTGTCACATAAAATATTTCAAAGAATTAATCAGGATCAATAGAAATGTTCATTTTCCAACTAATTAAGTATAACAAAATAATATATATGACACTTTTTTGGAATATAATTCTTGCGATTTGGACGAGACAGGGAAAGCAGAACTTACGACTCCCAAAAGTAGACCATTTGATTAACCAAGTAAATATTAAATCTTCTCATGGAACCTTTTTTTTTTTTTTTCATTTCTCTCTATGTTGTCGAATTCTATCGAAAAAAAGAAAGTTATGGATAAATCAGATGCACATTTATGAACTATGGCAGCGAGTGAGTACATAATATTTAGTAAAAGAGAGTTAATAAGACTTTCTACACCATAATATAATTTACATGTTATAATATGTTATCTATCATTTATTCTTAAATTATCAATTAATGTTATTAAATAGAGATAACTATAAAAATCTTTTAACTGACCCGACATTGCAGGGTTATAACGGGTGAAATTCGAACACCCATTCGATATCGAGTCCAACCATATAAGAATTATTCATATCCGATCCCGTTTCGCCTTTCAAAACTCAAGAATTCGGTCTAAGAACTTTACACCTTTTCCCTCAAAATTTTCAACTTAAATCCTTTATTGAATGAAGAAACCGGAGATAGATTAGTGGAAGTTAATCAAAAACGAGTTAGGCACTCTTACCTCAACAATCTCTCTTAAAATCTCCTAAAATATCGCCTTAATCCTAGCTCCCAAGTCCAAATGGTAAAAAATGACATAAACCCTCGATTTTGGAATTTTAATCTGTTGCCCAGTTAAATCCTTCTTCGTGAATGCGGAAATTACCTCACGTTAGCGAAACACTAAATACTTCAGGCCCAAATTTCCTCTTACGCGAACGCGAGGGTCCACTCGCGAACGCGATGACCAAGTTTCTCAAGCTTCGCGATCACGAAGCCCTTCTCGTGAACATGTAGACCATGCGTGAGGTCCACCCGAGTCTGCCACTCTTCTTCGCGAACGCGTGGACTTCTTCGCGAACGCGTGGACTTCTTCGCGAACGCGAAGAACAAGTTCCCACATGCCTCCCAGGTACCCTTCGCGAACGTGAGACTTCTCTTGCGAACGCGGTGAAGGAAACCAAACATCAGCTTCAGCAGTCTCTCATAATCCGAAAAGCGCCAAATAAGGTCCGAATCACGCCTGAGGCCTTCGGGACCCCAACCAATTATACCAACAAGTCCTAAAACATCATACGAACTCAATCGAGCGTTCAAATCACATCAAACAATGTTAAAATCACGAATTGCGAATTGATTCAAGCCTAATGAACTTTTGAACTTCTAACTTCCACATCCGATGCCGAAACCTATCAAATCAAGTCCGATTGACATCAAATTTTGCATACAAGTCATAATTTGTATTACGGACCTACTCCAACTTCCGAAATTGGAATTCGACCCCGATATCAAAAAGTTCACTCCCGGTCAAACCTTCCAAAATCTTTCAATTTCTAACTTTCGCTGATTAATGCCGAAATGACCTCCGGACCTCCAAATCAACATCTGGACACGCTCCTAAGATTAAAATCATCATACGGAGCTATTGGAACAATCAAAATTTTATTCCGGGTTCGTCTTCATACAATTCGAGCTACGGTCAACTCCCACGACTTAAACTTCCATTTTAGGGACTATGTGTCCCATTTCACCCCGAAACTCGCCCGAAACCCCAACACCAACCGCCTCGATAAGTCACATAACCACAAAATGAAGTAGAGGGAGCAATAAATAGGGAATCGAGGCTAATACTCTTAAAACGACCGGCCGGATCATTACACCAAACCAAAAATCTTTTAAGTCTTCATTCTTTTTTCTTTCCCTATTTAAGGTCCCTGTTAAATGTATGTTATTTTTCAACCATTCTTAGAAGTTTCAAAAAATATATCCACATATCATTTGTGTCTTTCCACAATCTCATAACTAGGAGTCAAGATTAGTTCTTACCCAGTGTCATAACAACGACGAAATGTATAGACACTTTTTCATTGATATCTCAACTCTGAAACTGGTCACTAAGGGGATATTCTTTAGATGCAAGTTATTTTCTGTTATAATGATAATATTTTTTCCTTTCAATTCTTTCTTATGATTATAAGCTTTTATTCATTCAAGTTATTTAATTTGGTAGCTTTTCTATAATGATATGTAGTTTCATTTATCCTGGTGAAATCGTTACATTAATTTATAAATCTTTTTATTTCTTTTAGTATTCTTCCCTTTTTTATTGGAACAGTATCATTGTTTGATAGATGTGATATCATTCTATTTAAGTAGATTCAAAACAAACTTATATCGTTCATGATGTTTTATCATATGAAAGTTTGGTGCCAATCGGAGATCACTGTTAATATCAAAATCAACAGATCACTGTGTCAATCAAGGTATGGTTACTTAAACTATTACAACATTTCTCATGTTTTATTTTTCTTTAAAGAATACAATCTTTTTAAAGTACATAACCAACTTAGTACAAGTGTAATTTTCTTTGAAGAACTGAGAGAAAATTTTGAGAAAATAAGTGATTCTTCCACTAAAGCGAAGCTCTGGAGAGATTAACAAAAAGACAAAAATGTCCAAGCAGGTGGTGCATATTTGAAACAGTTGGCGACTTCAAAAATCGTAATAAGATTAAAAATGTTATGCTTTCGCATTATGATGCTACTCGAAGGGCACTGCATCGATCAGTCTCTTTTGAGCAATCTTTACTAACTAATTTTTAATTTTTGTGGATTATAGAGCCATTATCCCTTATCATTTCCTTGAATTTTTGTTGTCTTGAATGTTATTTCTGTTGGAAAAGCTTTCTATCAAAACTCTATATTCAAAATCCCATCCCTACACGATTAACACGCTGGATATTTTTAAGATTTCATGTAAATATTTAGCATACTCATTGTGGTTTTCTTTAAAAACTAGAGAAAAAGGGAGGAAGAGACACACAAAAAGAGTAATGTGGGGTTTGGAGACGTTCCCAGAAGAGAAGAAGCTTTATATAGGAGATTTTACATTTGTGTTTCGGGTAAAGGAGGGATTTTAGGGAGAGAAGCCTGTGAATTCTACACCACTAAACATAAAACACAAAAATAAAAAATAGGCAAAAATATACAATCACATGATTATATTGTTACAAGAGGGGGTAGCCCGAGCTTTGCCTGGGCCCAATGTGAGCAAAGTTATGCTATTGTCAGCAAGGAATGAGCTAGTGTCTGGAAGAGCAATAGAAGATACAAAAATGTTACTCAATAGAGAAATAGAAAACTGTACTCTTTGTAATCCTTCCACACAAGGCGATGGGGGAGGGTTGTAGAATAATTATTTTTGGTAGAATAATTAATTTCATTCCACTAAATGTGTTTATATAATAATTACAAAGGGGAGATAACATAAAATATAAAGAACTCTACTCTAAGTACATAACATAAAATATAAAGAACTCTACTCTAAGTGGACATCTAGTCTATACACCCCCTCAAGCTGGACGGCGGTAGGTAAGTCCAAGCTTGGACCGAAGAAGCAAAAACGGAGCACGAGAGAGCGGCTTCGTCAGAGCATCAGCCAACTGATCAGCTGCAGAAACATGAGTCACACGTAGAATACCACGCTGAACCTGTTCCCGAATAAAGTGAAAATCCAGGGCAATATGCTTCATCCGAGAGTGAAAAACAGGATTAGAAGACAAGTACGTAGCACCCACGCTATCACAGTATATAACAGGACAAGCAGGGAGAAACACCCGAAGCTTAGTCAACAGAGAACACAACCAGCGGAGCTCTGCAGCAGTGGAGGCAACAGATTGGTACTCGGCCTCGGTGGAAGAGCGAGCAACAGTGCGCTGCTTCCGAGAGGCCCAAG
>MCJB01012993.1:10708-109317 GCA_002018475.1 Nicotiana obtusifolia | reverse complement strand
AAGCAATTCTACCGCTATAGGTGTGGAATGCACGGAATAGGCACCTCATCCGGAGGGGAGTCGCTTGATGGGGATGCCCTCGCCTCTATGCGGGCCCATGTAGAAAAGCTCATATCCGAGCTAGAAGCTTCAAAGCAAAGAGAGAAGGAGAGAGAAGCAAGAGAGAAGAAGAAAGATAAAATTAGAGATAAACAGTATGCTGCTCTACAAGAGCAAATCAAATCTCTCTTGGCTTCTGGCGCTTTTCCTATTCCCCGATCACGGGAACCATCGCCGGATGGTCAGTCTGATGATGGCAATTCATCCAGCGATGGCGATGATGATGTAGATATGATTTGACCTTGAATTGTAATAACAACTTATATAATGCATAAGTTCATTTGAACTTTAAACCTTATTGTTGTTTAATATTGTTGTTTAATGTGTTGTTTATTGTAGTTGTTAGTATCGTTGTTGTTTGATGTAGTAGTTCTTGTTGTTGTTGTTGTTTTAATGGTTTCAATGCATATTTTAGGAATTTGGTAAAACTGACAGGGGGTGTGGCTGGCAAAACAGCCAGATTCTTGAAAAAATATACCAACAAAAGCGACCAACTTTGGTCGCCAGTTGGTCGCTATTTTGCTTAAAAAAAAAACTAATTCTGCAAATAGCGACCAAAGTTGGTCGCAAATTTCAAAAAAAAAAAAAATTAAAATCTGCTAAAGCGACCAACTTTGGTCGCTTATTAAGTATTTTTAATTTTCTGTATTTCTCAAATAGCGACCAAAGTTGGTCGCTATTCTGAAAATACAGAAATTTAAAAATACTGAATAAGCGACCAAAGTTGGTTGCTCCTTTGGTATTTTAAATTTTCTGTATTTCTCAAATAGCGACCAACTTGGTCGCTATTTGAGAAATACAGAAAATTTAAAATACCAAAGGAGCGACCAACTTTGGTCGCTTATGAGCAGATTTTAATTTTTTGTATTTTGAAATTGGCGACCAACTTTGGTCGCTATTGGAAAGGGACCAACTAAATGGTGACCAGACCATTGTGGTCGCTTTTTGGTCGCTTTTAGGCAAATAGGGACCAACTTTGGTCGCTTTTTCCGGTCGCTTTTTACCTAATTTTTAGTAGTGACACAACCAGCGGAGCTCTGCAGCAGTGGAGGCAACAGATTGGTACTCGGCCTCGGTGGAAGAGCGAGCAACAGTGCGCTGCTTCCGAGAGGCCCAAGAGATGGGGGAGCCACCAAAATAGACCACATATGCACTCGTGGAGGTATAATCATCCTTGTTGCCCGACCAGTCAGAATCAGAGAAGGCATACAAGGACGGCTGAGAAACACGACGAAGAAGTAAACCAAGGTCAAAAGTACCACAAAGGTAACGGAGCAGGCGTTTCGCCGCGGCCCAATGAGCAGTAGTCAGCTTATGCATGAATTGAGATAACTTGTTAAGGTAGCACTATGTTTTTCTTGGGGATTTTTGGAGAATGGCTTATACTTTCTTTTACAAAAGGTTGAAGTGAAGGAAATCTTTGGTATGACTGGGGTATGAGCTGAGCGTGGTTTGTGTTTGGGTTGGTTTCAACACCTTCCTAACTTGGAGTGAATTTTTCTGGTAATTTTGGCCTTTCCTGGGGTTTGTAACTGACAAGAAATTCATATTTACCTTGACGACTTAATGAGCCAATTGAAGGATCTTTATTTTCATATTTGGTTCGAAATTGCTTTTCAGTGGTTTTTTCCCTTTCCTTGGATTTTGATTTGGTCTCGTTGAGGCCAAACCAATGAAGCAGGTGGTGTTCATCATATTATCCGATTGGATCTTCCAAACAGTCATGGCAGTCGCAACCAATATTCCAAGGGCAGTGTCCCGTAAAGGGGCATTTGAACCACTAAGCTCGCCTTCCCTCTTTGTCGAAATGTTTACACCAGTTATGTTATTCCATGATAGTTTGCCACTTTCAGGGTCAGGTCTGTGTCTTTAGGTTGGTTCATCTGGCAAGAAAAGATGGTTTTATTGGGTTTTTTGAGATGTGAATGGTCAAAGCTTATGGAAACTATTTTGTCATTTTTTGGTAAAAGTTGGCTCACTAAATTGCAGAGATTCCTCTGGTTCCCTTAGCTTTTTCATAATTTGTGATCCAGGAATCAGGAAGGATTTTGACGAGCTCATCCCTGGGAATTCGTCTGGGTATTTGGGTGCACCCGGATGTTTCCTTTGGTAGCATCAATATTCAAGAGTAAAGCATTTTCTCCTCCGGGAAGGCAGAGATCCATGGTATGATTTTGGACCAGCCACGCCATTTGGTGATGAAGAGTGGCTTGGATAGCATCTTTGACTTGTGTGGCTCCCTGGATTTGATCTTGGAATTTTAATGCTTCAGTTATGAATAGGTCATGAAGGGACATGTTGAAATTCGGATAGATAGTTATGAAGATAGTCCCAGCATTCAAAGTAACTTCTGCAGTGCCCAAATTGGCATGTTGGTACTCATAGTATCTTGTATCTAGAAGAGAAAGTCGAGCAACAACAAGTTGACCTTTTCTTCCGTGATATGTTAAACCGATTCGGATAGCACCAAAATGGATATGGGTAAAACCATGATTTCTCCATTGTCTGGGAAAAATCATCTGGGATTTGAAGGGTGATAAATTATTCCTTTCGAGTGGCAAGAATAGGATGCTGGTCAAGTTTTTAGGCAACAACATATTCTTTAACTCCTTTTGGTCTGTGTTAAACTAAGGAATGAATTTGGGACCATGGTGCAAATGATTTTCTAGCAAAGGCTGAGTAAGGGTTTATAAGGGGTAGTTCAGTGGATGTTACTTTTTGTTCGTCAGGTAGGATATCTACTTCATAGAGGTAATCATATTTTTTGGACAAGTTTTTATATAGATTTGGGGACATATTCATCTTGTCAAGGGAATAGGATGACAGAAATAACACAGACATATTTAGTAAATTGTTCCCTCCTCCGAAAGGATGGACTAGCTCTGATACCACTGGATAAGAACAGAGCAAGAGACTCCAAGAAAGTATACAAAATTATAAATACGAAAGTTTCTCTATAAAAGGGCTGGCTTCAACAACCCATAAGGGACGGCATGCCAAGCTCCACTAACAGAGCAAGATGAATATAAGCTATATAGCCCAATCAAGAGGAACATTTTGAACTTCTTGGCTCCAAAGAATGACCTGGAGCTAGAGAAGGAAGATTTTACGTATTTGGGGTGACATATATGCGAGGCGACGAGTGTATATGTAGTCATCAACATTATACAATGTAGGGTTAGAGTTTAGGCTTTATTTTGGTATACTATCTACATGTAACATGCCTTATTTATTTGTATGAGTACCCGAGAACCCTTGTTTGTGATAAAAATCATGTCTAGGCATTTGATCCTTATTTGTTGTAATGGGCAATTTTGTATATCGGATTAAATTTTTAGCTGCAACTATACTTTGTGCAACTATGTGCAATTTGGGTTATGATAATATATCTTAGAAAT
The DNA here is from genome assembly GCA_002018475.1 of Nicotiana obtusifolia. Classification (NCBI taxonomy): domain Eukaryota; kingdom Viridiplantae; phylum Streptophyta; class Magnoliopsida; order Solanales; family Solanaceae; genus Nicotiana; species Nicotiana obtusifolia. The sequence goes on along the minus strand of MCJB01012993.1, from coordinate 105,820 downwards.
CCATATCATCGACTATGGGATCACCATCGAATCTGGGAGGATCTAATGTGGAACCAATCCACCCTCTTCTACTCCTCCACATGTCATACGTGCCTAACCAATGGTCATGCTACAGCAATAGGCTGATACGCCCCAACTGACTGAGTTTCATCCCATCCTCTACCCCTATATCTACCTTGGTTAGCGGGTGCTACCTTGGGCATTGGCTCATGCTCAGTCATTGTCGATGCACATGCCTTCAGCTTATATAAGAGAATAGAAGAGTAATGACTCAAACTATATAGACAACTCCATACCAATTCGCAAGATTCTACTAGATATGCTCATGAATTGTGACACTTGTGAAACCTAGGCTCTACTACCAACTTGTCACTCTAACAATCCAACTAATCGCTATTGATTCTATGACTCATTTCCTTATTTGAGAATTTCCGTAGATTCATTTGGTGTTTTATAATTTGCATGTATGGGTGGTTTGGGTCCTGAGGGGTTCACGAAAAATTTGGATCACTTATTCCTAAATTGAAGCCTTATGTTGAGAAGAGTTGACCAAAGTCAACATTTTGGATAAATGAGCTTGGATTAGTATTTTAAATGTTACGATAGGTTCATATGATAATTATAGACTTGTACATTTATTCGGTTTAGCACTCGAAGGAGCTGGGGTGTGATTCAGATGTATCTTGTGTAAGATGAAATTTGAAGAACTTGAAAAAGTTCATAACTGCTGCAATGTTTTGTAGCTTTTTCATTCTCAAACCACTATCTAAACACCCAAAACTCATATGAGCCCCTATGGACCCCTCCAATCCATCCAGACTACTCCATATACGCAATAAAAACTTGTTCAAGGGTTCAAAATACATAAGAAAATATTGCAACTAAGAAAAAGACATAGACGCGTGCACCTTCGTGCCATTCTCTGGAGTTTTTTGTGGAAATTTCAGCTTTTTGTTATAAAGACTCATTTAGTACATAGACTTTATTGTATCATTGTAGAAGCTACCAAAACACAGATTTGGAATTTTTTAAAAATAGATTTCATCTACATCAATGTGCTAAGATATCCTAACCTAGATCTATGATTATTACTTAGATTTATTATTAATCTTTCCTCTAAATCAAGGAATCTAATGACTTGAAAGTTAATAAAGTGTATTTTGGGGATTTGAATACTTATTTGGACTTTAGATATGAAAACTAATCACATATTTGGACTCAAGATTTGATCATGTGGGCCCAGGATTGACTTTTTGTTGAGTTTCAAGATTTTATTAAAGATTGAAGCTTTATCATTTGGAATTGGTTCTTAGAGATTTATTTGACTTCCAGAGAGTTCTTTGGCTAAATTTTGTGCATTTGGAGACTGAGGATAAATGGAAAGGTATTTTGGAAGGTCGAAGTCTTGTCACTACCCAAAATCTACCTAGTCGTGATGGAACCTAACCCAACCCGCTAGGTAAGCCAAGCAATAGTCAACCAAATCTAATGAAAACAATAATACATCAATAAGTGAAATAACTAAATTTGTATGCAATAACCCAAGGATTGGTAGTACAAGTCATAAACCACTAAGACTTAGATTTACAAGGCTGGTACGAAAATAATGACAACTTCTGTTTGGAGTATACATAAACAAAATATGAATTTAAAACTACCAAGGACAAGTGGTAGCTATGACCAGAAAGCAGGTACTTCTTCAATGCCACCTCCTGCCATACACAACAGCATCAACTACAAGATCTGCACGCAAGGAACAGATGTGTAGTATGAGTACAACCAACCGCATGTACTCAATAAGCAAGAAACCTAACCTCGGGCTGAAAATAGTGACGAGCTCAGAAGAAGGTCAATGTCCAACACAAATAATCAATAATGACACGTGATTTAATGATGACAGTAAAAGAGAACAATTCGAGATATATCATGTTCAACGCGTTCACAAATACGAAAAATTAGACATGCTTTTCCGCCAAAGCCCTAAATCTTTCTACCGAAATCACTAAAACATGAGGTTATCAGGGAAACTGTTTTCCAAACCTTTAAAACATATAAAACATTTCATTTACCATCTAGCATGAGAAAACTATATCTCTAAACCTACAAGTCAAGTCAAAAACATCATAACAAAGCCATCAAGTATATTCATACTCAGCATGCTCATGGTGCCTGGCACAAATGCCCCTACCATCATCACGCACACAATCACACTCAGCAATGTATGGGTGCCGTGCACAAATACCCCTCACCAAAGCACATATATATATATATATATATATATATATATATATATATATATATATTTGTGCCTACATTCACAATGAATACCAAACTCCGGAGGGACAGATCACTGCCCAAGTGCTAATTAATAAACATTGCAGCCTACAACCCGATCCAGATATCAAAATATTGCGACGTACAACCCGATACAAATATCAACCCGTTGCAGCGTGCAACACGATCAAAATATCAAACCACAATACGGCTCTATGGAACACATCAGTCATCAACCGCCCAAGTCTCAATTAATCACATCTCACATTAGTCAATTCAGCAGTATTACACAAATGAGGCATTAATAACACGTGAGAGATCACAACAAGAATTTGCTGAGATATTGATATCATGCATGGATATAGTATCATGATTGAGAATATGTCTATAATTAAGGCAAACACCTAAAAAACATCAAGAGTAGCGTGTCTCAAAAAATAAAAGCATAGCCTAGACATGATTTCTAACACGAATCATAGCTTAAACAATCATACAAATAGAGAAAACATAGATATAATGAGACGTGAAAGCAAACAAAGCTCGTAGTAGCCTAAAGTCTACCAAATCATGGATAACACGGTGTACGCGCACAAGCCTGTCATCTAGCACATTCGTCGCCACCAACACATAACAAATACCCAAGTCACTAGTAAAATACCCTCAAATCCAAGTTTAGATATGTTACTTACTTCAAACAAGCGAAGTCCATGCTCTAAAAATGCCCTCCAACGAGAATCGACCACTGAACGGCACAAATCTAGCCAATAGCAACTCAAAAATATCAAATAATGCCATAGGAATCAAACCCAAATAGTAAAGGTCGAATCTTTAATCAAATACTCAAAGTCAACAAAAAAGTCAACCCGAGCTCACACCTCAAAACTCAAATAAATTCATAAATTCCAACAACCAATTGGAATACGAATCCAACCATACTAGTTTCATCCAAATCCTACTCCGAATCGATGTTCAAATCATTATTCACTTTAGAAATTTTTTGATAAAAACCCCTAATTTCTCTTTTAGATTCTTCAAACAAATTCCAATATCAATGATAGAATCATATAAAATAATCAAATCCAAGTCAAAAATAATTACCCAAATCCAAATCGTGAAAGTCTCCTCAAAAGTCGCCCAAATTCGAGCTCCCATTCTTAAAATATGATAGAATGAACTCAAAATCAAAAAATAGAAATCTATAACACTGCTCCGGTAATCCCTTCAGGATCGCGAAGCATAACACTTCACTGCCCAAAGAAAACTCTTCGCGTTCGAAGCACTTACCTCGCAAACGCAATGAAAAATGCTGCCAACCCTTCGCGAATACGGCATAGACCTCGGGAACGTGAAGGAAACTCCACCAGCTCCCAGCTTCCCAATGCAAACGCGATGCTCAAGCCCCACAACCTACGCGAATGCGACCTTCCAGTCGTCAACACAAAGAGGAGAAACATCCAGCTCCAATCATACAAATGCGATCACGGCTAAATCATCGCTATCACGAAAAACACCGGGGGCATCAGAAACCAGCAGAAAACTAGCAATGCAATCATCATGCATCGTGGTCCGAAACTATCTCGGAACTCACCTGAGCCCCTCGAGACCCCATCCAAACATACCAATACGTCCCAAAACATAACACGGACCTACTCGAGGCCTCAAATCCCACTATGTAATATCAAAACCACGAATCACACCTTAGTTCAAGCTTAATGAACTAGTTCAAATTTTCAAATTCCAAACTTACGCAGAACATGCCTAAACAACTCAAAATCACGTCTAATTTTGCTCTCAAGTTCCAAATGACATAACTAACCTATTCCAACTCTTGAAATAACAATCCAAACACAATAACATCAAATTCTACTTCCCCTCAAACTTATGAACTATTCAAACCTTCAGAATGCCAACTTTCGCCAATTAGAGCCAAAACCTTCTAAAAACATCCAAATGCGAATTCGGGAATACATCCAAGTCCAAAATCACCATCAGGACCTAACTGAACCATCAAATCCAAGGCCAAATAAACAAATGTCAAACTTGGTCAACTCTTCCAATATAAAACTTTTAAATTGAGAATCATTCTTCCAAATCAATGCCGAACCACTAAAAAACTAAAACCGACCATACATGCAAGTCATAATACACCATTATAAAATTACTCAAGACCTCAAACTACCAAACAAACTGCAAATGCTCAACACGACTGGACGGGTCATTACAAGTCAACTCGGATAAGGTAAGTATCTTGGCTAACCCCAACTCGAGGGAATTGTCCTAAAATAGACTTATGAACTATATGCTACGGGCTGGGGAGTTATATATATACGAGGTGACGAATGTATATGCAGATACTGAGGTTATACCATGTTTTGAGGTAGATCTTAGGCTTCTTTATGCCTAGTCAAGATACATGTTGTACTTTTAACAAGCTTCATTTCTTACAATGACTACTTCAAATCTCTTATTCATGCTAGAAATCATGTCTAGGATTTTAATTCGTTATTTGGGCGGGATAGTCTACTTTTGTATGTTGAATTATATGTTGTAGTCGTAGTCCTACTTTATACACTTGCATACATCTCTAAAACAGAACCGGAGTTTAGGTAAGTATATTGTCTAACCTTGTGTGGGGCAATACCCCTTAGTATTTGGCCTTAATTTCCTATTTGTTTTATGGGAATAGCAACGTGTACAAGAGGTGAAAAGCACATACACGGGTGTTATGTATTTTTTATGACCGAATTAGACCTTAGGCTATTAGTATGCCTTCTCTTTTAGGACGTACGGATATATGACACATGCTTAATCACTTGTAGCTACTTGAACGTGATGACTATAACTGTTTTAGTCGTAGTAATGCTTTATATGTTATACACCCATCCACATTTTATTATTTTTCGTGTCCTTGTGCAGCTTGTTGACATATTATGAGCTTAATCTTCGATGAAATTTTAGCATTATTTTTTTGTGATAGTTGTGGCACATGTAGACATATTGATTGGATTGATTAGGTATTGGCTCCAGGTCTTTGTCGCGCGATTGTGATTATTGCTGTGTGCGTGGCGCGAAATAGGGTTAGTGTTTTCTCGGGTTTCCCACGTGGCAAAATAAGGGTGGTGATATGCGCATCTGACAAGACTAGGAGGGCATTTATTGTTACATGTGCATGTGGCATTGTTGATGATGTTACGTGATAATTTTGTTGTGTTTCTCTTGATGTTGTTTATATGTTGAAACGGGGTTGATGTTCTGGTCATATGCATGTTTTTCTTAAAAACTCCGTCTTGTATTTTTAATGAGTTGTTAGTTGAATTTGACATGCTATCATATGCTCCACTTATATTTGATGACTTGTTGATAAAGGTGGATTCTTCTATGTTGAGTTCTTATTACATATTATAACGAGACTGTTGATATTGTCTTCCATTTCATATTATGTTGCCAGTTATTGATGCATTGCAAAGGTTTTATGCTAGTGAGTATCATATGACTTGAACCTCATCACTACTTCACCTAGGTTAGTATTAATTCTTACTGAGTATCGAATATGGTATATGCATACTACACTTGTCATGACCCAACTCCCACCGGAGCCGCGACGGCGCCTTACACTACTTACTTGGCAAGCCAACAGTTCCACAATAACAATAAATTCAATAAAATAGAATATAGTAAATTAAACAGCGGAGATATCATGAAATACTATAACACAACAATAATACTTTTAAAACCATCACAATGATCCAGGGTCAACCAGTACATGAGCACTACAAAAATATCAAAGTATAAGGCCAAATCCACAATACACTATAAGAACAATTGAACAATAATAATAGAAATAAATGAAAGAGAACTTCAAGGTCTGCGAACGACATAACAACTACCTCATAGTCTCCAAAAAGTTGGTACCAGCACAAATCTAGAAATCATCACGTCCGGAAGTAACTGGATCTGCCCATGAAGTGTAGAGTGTAGTATGAGTACAACCGACCTCATGTACTCAATAAGTTATAAACCTAAACTTAGGCTAAAAATAGTGATGAGCTCAGAAGAAACAGTCAGATGCTAATATCAATAACTAATAATAGCTTAAGATATAAAGGAAACAATATAAGTAAATAGCTCAATGATATGATGTTAAGCTCGTTCACATTTCAGGAATTTAGAAATGTTTTCCACGTATAACAGTTAGAGCCCCACACGGATAAGAACATTTCATTTTCCAGCTAGCATGAGAAAAAATACATGTATATGCCTACATGTCAAATATAAATGTCAAGTTAATAACATCACGGTGAAACCATCAAGGATAACAACACTCAGCATACTCGTGGCGCCTGGCTCAATGTCCTTTACCATCACACACACAACACTAAGCACTGTACGGGTGCCTGGCATATATGCCCCTCACCAAACCACGTGTATATGTATCACTGTGCCTACGCCCACTGCTGGTATGTCAGACTCCAGAGGGACGGATCCTGTCCAAGCACTAATCAAAAGCAAATATGGCATGTTGCAGCATGCAACCCGATCCAAATATCAATCAATAACCATCAAGGCATGTTGCAACATGCAATATGATCCAAATATTACTCACAAAGCGGCTCTACGGCCCACATCAGTCAACAACCCCTCAATTCTCAAGGGCTCACAATCTCGTAGAATTCAGTCCAAACAGTGTCACATGGTGACATTAACGACATGTGATGAAATAAGCAAGTAATATATAGAGACTGAGATATAATATGCAAATGAGGAATCAGGACGGAGTATATAACTACAGTTAACGCAAACAGCTCAAAACAACAAGAATAATGGCATTATGTCTTAACCAAATAAGCATATAGCCTAAACATGATTTCTAACATGAATCATAGCTCAACAATAAAGCAAGTAATGAAAACACGGATATAGCAAAGCATGATAACAAACAAGTCCTGTAATAGTCCATAGCCCACTTGGATCATGAATACGGTAATGCATGCATGCGTGCCCGTCACCTAGCATATGCGTCACTCCAACACATCTCGTATAATATAGTTCTCAGGGTTAATTACACTTAAGTCAAAATTTAGACATGTTACTTACCTCAAAACACGGTACTTAATACTCCAAGAATCCCTTCCCATGTGAATCAGCCTTTGAACGACTCGAATCTTGTCACAAACAACTTAATATCATCAAATAATGTCGTAGGACACAACTTCAAACAATAAGGCTTCAATTCTTATCAAAATTAAAATGTCAACCCTAGCCTCACACCTTGAAACCCGAAAAAACTCACAAATTCTAAACATCCATTAAATTACAAGTCTAACTATGCACACCCATCTTGAATATTTGCAAACGCGGGTGTCCTTCTATGATTACAAAGTCTTATCACCTGACGCCCAGCGGAACTCCCCCTTTTATGCGAACGTGACTACATCCTCATGATCGCAATGTCCTCCCTCTCAAAGCTTCGCAAACACGAGCTCACTTCCGTGAACATGATGAACAATCAACCCTGCTAACATGATTCCTTTCGCGATCACGAAAGCCTCTTCGCGATTGCGAAGAAGGAAACTAGAACTAAAAAAACAATAGTGCCAAACATGATGGAAATGGTCTGAAGCTCATCCGAAACACACCCGAGGCCTCGGGGACCCGTCCAGTCACACCAACCAATCTCCAAACACACACAAAGCTACTCGAGGCCTCAAATAACAAAAAACAACATCAAAACCACAAATCACACCCAAATTCAAGCCTAAGGAAACTAATGAACTTTCCTAATTCAAAACTTACGCCGAATATGCCTAAACACCTCGGAATGACCTAATATTTTGCATGCTATTCCCAAATGACACAATGCACCTATTCCAACTCTTGAAACCAAAATCCGAACCCGATATTAACAAAGTCAACTATTAGTCAAACCTATAAACCTTCGAAACCTTCAACTTCCAATTTTCGCCGAAAAGCACCAAACCAACCTACGACCTCCAAATCCAAATTCAGATATACGCCTAAATCCAAAATCACAATACGACTAGTGGAATCATGAAAGCACCATTATGGAGTCATCTACACAAAAGTCAAACTCCGGTCAACTCTTTCAACTTAAGCTTCCAACCTTGAGACTAAGAGTCCAATTAACTCCAAAACCTACATAAAACCAAACAAAACAGCAAGTCATGTAACCATAATTACACATAAATAAGGTATCAAATAGGGGAAACAGGGCTAAATATTCGAAACAATCGGCCGAAACATTACAACACTTCTACACATTTTTGTGTTGATTTAGGTGTTGGAGGCAATGGGCTTGAGAGTAAGAGCTTGCATTAGTTGCCAGGATTCAATGTAGAGCTACATGCTATTGAAGTCCCTTGGAGTTTCATCCTTTATATTGATACTGCAAATTTTACATTTGAATATTATTGTATTTTTAATATTCCGTATATATTTAGTTAGAGCTCATGACTCTATACTACCTAGTTCTAGGGGGAGATATTGAGTTTTTCCATTCGGCTTGTGTTGCATCTATTTTCGCTTCTGCATCAAATATTGTGTTATTAAATCATGTGTTCTTGAATTAATGTTGTTAAGTGATAGACTTACCTAGTCTTAGAGGTTAGGTGACATCATGACCCTTTTGATGGGATTGTTGTGACAGCTCAGGAGGGAGCTTAGGAGCGTGATTTGGAGACTTCCTAGTGAGTTGGTGTGCTTTGAATTGCAGCTTATGGAACCCCCCTCTACCTTATCAATTAAAACATATTCTAGAAAAAATTTCAGACTTTCAAACTATGTTGTATTTCATTTACTGGCTCATGACTTGTACTACCGGTTCTTGGGGTAGATGTAGTATTTCTCCACATTGTCGTTAATTTTACACATATTCTTACACTTATCTATATTATGAAAATTTAGAACCCTTATTGTTGTCTCGTTCCAAATCTCATCATTACCATTATGGCATCTAACTCAACCCGCTAGGCGAACCAATTGAAACAAAACCAGATATAGCAGCACAATAGCTAATATAATAACAGAAGTTAGAAACTAATGCAATAAGTGCAAAAATAAAAATAACCATCCCTAAAAACTGGTTTCACAACATCATGATATATAAAAAGTATCATAGTACATAAGTCTCATAAAATGCACCACTACTGGAATAAATAAGCTGTAAAAAATAAGGAAAATGACTCTAAGGTGCTGAAGCGAGAAGCAGCTCTACCCCGAGTCTAAAAGAAAACACCAGCTATTTTGCTCTCTCCTAGGTCTCACTCGTACCTAATATAGTATTTGCACAAAAATATACAAATGGTAGTATGAGTATAGAGATCAACGTGTACTCAGTCCAACAAAGTAGCGGCGAGGCTTTGATAAAGAAACATACTTTATATGACCTATGCAATTCATGTATGTAGCCATGACAAGGAAGAAAGGCACAGAAAACAACATAAAAAGATATGCACAGATAGAGCATAATATAGAAGTTACCCAATCTCGACTAAAGTCCAAGCATGCAACAAAGGCATAAAGCCAGCATACATAGAAGATATGTACAGTAAAGCATTCAAAATGCATGAATAGGAATGGAGTTTTCATTTAAAATGGATAAAGCTTCTACATTTATACACGAACTCATCTACTGAGGGAGGGCTACTGCAGAGGCATGAATCTTTATCCACACACAACATTGGAATGAAAATCCATACGACCTAGCTGATACCATAAGAAGAACATAAATCCATATGCCCTAACAGATACCTCAAAATAGGAACATGAATCCGCAGAACCTAATAGCTCAATATCTGACAACAATCTCGAACAAGTGGATTAACTTATTTTATATATATATATATATATATATATATATATATATATGCAATGTATCACTATGCAATTTTCATACGAATCAGTGTGTAACAAGATTCATATATAAATCATCGGTTTTGATTTTCAGGTGATTCGAGATTGATTTGAAAGAATGATTCTCATTTTAGAAGCTTTAAGTTGGAAGAATTGATCAAGTTTCACTTTGGCGTATTTGACCTCGGATCAGAATTTTGATGGTTCCGGTAGGTCCAGATAGTTTTGACCGGGAGTTGACTTTGATGTTATTGGGTTGAGATTGTTATTCCGGGAATTGGAATAGGTTCGATATGTCATTTGGAACTTTTATGCAAAATTTGGGTTCATTCCGGATTTGTTAAGCTTGAATCGGACTCTTGGTTCAAAGTTTGAAGTTTATGAACTTAAGATATTGATCTTGATCGATGATTCGTAGTTTTGATATTATTATGTGTGATTTGAGGCCTCGAGTAGGTCCATATTATGTTTTGGGACTTGTTGGTGTGTTCGGACGGGGTCCCGAGGGGTTAAGGTTGAGTTTCGGGGTGATTTTGGACCATTCCTAGGGCCTTTTTAGCTGCTGGTTTTCGGCTGCAGGGTGCGAATCACAATCGCGGACCTTTCGGTTGCGTTCGCGAAGAGCAAATAGCTATTTGGGCCTTGTGAATCACGATCACGTAGAATAATTTTTGCTGTCACACGACTGACTTTGAAAGCTTATATCTTGCAATATGTAAAGAATTTAGAGGTGATCCAAAAACGAAAGTTGTAGACCTTTATTTCTAGTTATATGAAAATTAAATCGTTTGTCATTTATAGTTTTGTACAAAAGGGTATGTCCATTATACTATAGGCTATCATAAATGAGTTTAGGATGGAGTTTGTTCATCGCTATCGCGGGGCTTCATGGCCGCAATCGTGATACGCTTAAATTACACTTTAATAAATAGTGTAAAGAGGTCGATGTCAAATATAATAACCCAACAAGTTTGGGGTCGAATCCCACAGGGAATAGTTGTGAAAAGGTTACTTGACTAGTATGTTACTCGACTAAACTCGTAATTCTATCTAGTTAACAGTAACAAGAGTATGTATCAATGGTAAGAAGAGTATGAATTGAGTTTGGTTTTAGGTGATGGCTAATTGAAATATTGAGAACGTAAATAATTTGATTAAAGAAACCAAGGTTGTGTCCCCATTAATGAAGTGTAATGCTACCGGTGTTAATATGATATATTTCTAATGGAAGGTCCTTTTGATATGCAAATGATGTCTAAATGACTACCCAATATTTTCCAATAGTTAGGTAGTCTTTCCTCTTTATGATTTTTCCAAATATAAAAGAGTTGCAATTAAGAACAATCAATTTATGCCAAATAAAACCCACTTATCCCTAAGCGATTTTATTAAACAAGGTTTAAAACCTTGAGTCTTTGGTATTTACTTCTACCAAATTCTACCCCACTTTCCCAAGCAAAACAAGAATTTAATGGCACTTGTTAATATTTGCAACCACCAACAATAAATGAAGAATGAGAAGTAAATAAATATCAACCAACCATTATATATATCTTCAATGTTAAACACCCATTAACATAACACCCATTTAGGGTCCACAACCTTAGTATTTAAAGTTAGCTACTCATACTAAAATACAAAAGCAAAAGAATATTAAATGCCATAAAGCTTACAAAGTGAAAGATTCTTGACCCAAAAGATTTCAAAAGAGAGGAATATTAATGCCTTGTATTGTAGCTTCAAAGTCAGAAAAGATAGAGCCCACAAAACCCCAATAAATCTATTTATAGAGGGTCAAAAATCAGGACAAAAATGGGACAAAACTGCCCTTTTAGGTTCAATATGCGACCGCATTTCTGTCACATAACAGACATGCGGTTAGCATTTTTGACATGGCCATCGCAGATTGTAACCCTAGTTTCGCCTTCACCGCATTCATGGTTTGCGGTCCGCATTGTAGAAATGCAACCGCATCTTGCATCGCATTTTCTTCCTTTACTAGACTTCATGTTTAGTTTGCGGTTGCTTCTGCGGCTCGCAAACAAGTTATGCGATCGCAGATGAAACCGCATTTTTGACGTTGAACTTTGCCCAGAAATCTGTTTTGATCTGCGATCTCTTTGTGAAATATGCGGCTCGCATGTGGGTTTTGCGATAGCATATCCACATTTGCGATGCCTTTTTTTCTCTTTTCTTGTCTTTTTGTGGCTTTTTGAACTCTTTTCCATGATCGTAGGTCCTTACGCCTCATACACTGCAAAAATACTAAAATTACATTAGTACAAAGGGAAAGAGCATTTAAAACAAGCTAAAATCTAAGCAATTAGTATCAAATGTGCCAAAATTCTCCGGCACATCAACACCCCCAACTTAAACTCTTGCTTGTCCTCAAGCAACTAAGATGAAACACTATCCTATTCTAGACTCCAATCTACAAGACATGAAACAATAGTGACCATGGACGGTGTTTGTTGTTAGTATTTCAAGCGTGCATCTTTGAGACGACTGACCCTCTGATGCTGAAGCTGGGACCGATGAGAGCTCGGCCTGAGGAGTGACCCCCACTGATGGAGGAGGGATCTTTGGTGGGTCTGGAACTGGAGCTGGGGCCTGTGAGCTGCTAGCCTCGCCCGCTGATGGCTGAGTGGCCGATGGGTCGGCAGGGGCGGCCAAATCTGCTAGCGAGTGTGCTATCGCCCTCTGAATGTCTACTTGCTCCTCATCCTCCATTGTAGGAGCAGCAATCTGCTTTCCCTTCTCCTGAGGGCCATCATCCTCCGAGGACCATGAATCCCCCTCATCTTCCCCCTCAGCCTCAGACTCTGAAGAATGTCTGGAAGTCTCCTCGTCATGAATATCAATACGTACAGGAGGAGCTGGAGGTTGGGAAACCCCGGCAGTCTTGAGGTGCAATGTCTGCCATCAGAGTCGTCAAATCGAGACCCAAGTCTGGTGCAGCTGTGTCTGCTCCCTGCTCACCATCCTTGGATAGGAGGGATGATAGATCGAACTCCACATTTTGCATCTTGTGGAGCTCGGTCTTAATAGAAGCAACCTCCTCCCTTAGCTTAGGCAAACCACTATCCTCTCCGCGCTCTATCTTCTCAACCCTCAACTCAAGCTACTGCAAGCGATCCCCATACATTGTTTGTTGTTGTTGGAGAGCTGTCACTGAAGCTTGTATAGGAGTCAGGGCTTGTTTGATGAGGTTGGGCAAGGTCTTCAAGAGCTGGTCTACCTTGGCATTGGTATGCTGGGCAATGAGACCAAGCCTCGAGATGGCTGGCAGTGCAGAAGAAGGCTGAACGGTGGTGGACTGAGAGGCAGGCTCTGAAGTAGAAGTGGATGCCACTGGAACCTGAGGAGTCACAGGAGTCTGGGAGTCGGGATTCTGAATTGGAATCTTTGGTGGGGCAACAAAATCACTAATACGCGTGATGTCAATGTCCCTCCTCTCCTTCCCGGTCTTGTCAGAGTGTTGCATGAGAGGGACCTTCACAGCTTTGTAGAGGGCTGTGATCAAGCAAGGAAATGGAAGCGAAGTAGCATGCTGCTTTGCCCGGATCCCGATCTCTTAGAAGATCAGAATTCCCACATCAATCTTGATGCCTACCACGATACATGCAATAAGGAGAGCCTTCTCAATGCCTATGTCAGTCTCGTTCTGGGATGGTATCAATCGAGAGGTAGCAAAGCTGAGCCAGAATCGACCCTCTCTTGTGAGATCCTCCTTGTATATCTTATGCCTAGGGTTGATCCAAGCTGGGGCACCCTTTGCTATCACCGAAGCAATCCAACCACGCTCATTCTCCTTATTGGAATATTTGGCATCGTACTCAGCTGTGTCTGTTCTCCAGTCAGGGAAATATAACTCTTTAATGACATCACTATTGCAAAGCACACTCTTCCCCCGAACAATTACAGTGCTAGTGAAAATTCTGTTGCGTTTGTGGTGAGTAGTCCTGGAGGCTCCATATGATGCATAGAATTCACGGACAAGGGACTCATTATACTCAGTAGGGGCTTCAGTAAAGCACTCCCATTTTCTTGCTTTTATATTCTCCATGATGTGGGGGTATTGTTCTTGTAGCCCGTTCAAGCTCAATTGCTTCTCGCCCAGGATTTTTCGTTTGGTGAGTCCTTCTCTGTACGATTCCCTGGATCCCTCAACCCCAAATCAGAGGTGAAATTCGTCTCCGTGTTTCCTTCTTGCTTCGGCCTATAGATTGACTGAGGGCAAGAGTTCCTCCTCATCAGACTGGGAGGGGCATGGCACATTAGATTTCGTCCGTAATCGTTTTTCCTGGGATGTGTGATGACCGGAAGATGCCCTTTTCTGGGCTGTATGCTTTTGGGGAGCCATATCTATAAAAATGTGAGCGATACTGTAAGCAACAATGAAAATAAAACAGAAGAATTCAAAGAAAAAGTCAAAATAATGTGACATGTTTTGCGGTCGCATAACCACTATGCGGACCGCAAACTTGTCGCAATCTTGATTGTGCACTACTGGATCTCAGTCTGCGATGGGTTAAGCGATCGCAAAACCACTATGCAGACTGCATAACCATCGCAGAACTAACCTGCGCACAATACAAAACAAAATAACAAAATGCGATTGCAAACTCCACCGCAAAGTGGGAAATGCAATCGCAAAACAACCACAGATAGCAAGGTTTTAACTGGATGGTCTGTTTCACTTTGCGGTGACTTTGCGGTCCGCATGTTAATTATGCGATCGCAAATGTCACCACATTTCATCATCATTCTCAGAAGACTAGGGTTTAATTATGTGACCGCACACGTGTTATGCGGTGGGTTCTGCTGAAGGGGTAACAATGCGAAGCAAAATGCGATCTCATAATTGAAATGCGGTCCGCAAAGTGCATTACCTTGTCGCATTTTGATCAACGATTTTAGCCAAACTTACTGCTTTAGTTTGCGACCGAAATGCACTCCGCTTAGTGAAAATGCGACCGCATCTTTGCAGCAAACTTCACGCAGTGGTTTTTCCTCCCTTTTTTTTTTTTTTGCATTCCTTCCTAGTGTTGTGATCTTTTGAATCCTCTGCACCCTAACACACACTTTAAATTGTTCAAGTAAATCTATCTATCAAAAATTAAAAATTTAAAGAACAAAAAAGGTGTTACCACATATGGTTTGCCTCCCATGAAGCGCTTGATTTAACGTCACGGCACGACGAAGTTGGTGTTCCTTTGAAGTCACTCAATGGTCGGGCACGGACCATCTTTGAGAGCCAACTGCTCCACCAAATGTTTTTCGCCATTTGTGCCCAAGTAGTGTTTGATTCGTTGGCCATTTACTTTGAATGTCCGGAGCCCATCTTCCGATGCTAGTTCCATAGCTCCAAAAGGAGAGACATCGACCACATTGAATGGACCAGACCATTTTGATTTGAGCTTGCCCGGAAACAATTTGAGCCTTGAGTTAAAGAGCAATACCAAGTCACCTGACTTGAACTCTCTTTTCAAGATCTTCTTGTCATGGACGAACTTCATCCTTTCTTTTGTACACAGCTGCACTTTCATAAGCATGGAAACGGAATTCCTCGATTTCATTGAGTTGTGTTAACCTCAAATTTGCAGCCTCAACCTAGTCCAAGTTCAACCTTTTTAACGCCCACATAGCCTTGTGCTCCAATTCCACGGGCAGATGACTAGCTTTTCCGAAGACTAAACGATAAGGAGAAGTACCAATAGGAGTCTTGTACGCTGTGCGGTATGCCCACAATGCGTCATCTAGCTTCCTTGACCAGTCGGTCCTGTTTGCATTAACAGTCTTTGCTAGAATGCTCTTGATCTGCCGGTTGGAAACCTCAACTTGACCACTTGATTGCGGATGATAAGGTGTGGCTACCTTGTGCTTGACTCCATATTTCTCAAGTAGAACCTAGAAAGCCTTGTTACAGAAATGAGACCCACCATTGCTCAGAATGGCTCTAGGAGTGCCAAACCGAGTGAAGATGTTTTTCTTCAAGAATGTGGTCACACTCCTTGCCTCGTTGTTTGGTAAGGCGATCGCTTCAACCCATTTGGACACATAGTCCACAGCCACCAAAATATATTTCATCACGCAAGAGCTTACAAAGGGACCCATGAAATCAATTCCCCATACATCGAAGATCTCTATCTCCATCACAAAGTGCATTGGCATTTCATGCCTCTTTGAGATTGAACCTTGTCTTTGACATTGGTCACAAGCCTTGACCATTTGATTGGCATCATGATATATTGAAGGCCAATAGTAACCACATTCAAGAACCTTAGCCGCCATTCAATTTCCTCCATGATGAGCCCCAACCGGTGAGTTGTGGCATGCCTTTAGAATTGGCATAATCTCTTCTTCCGGAACACACCTTCTGATCATATTGTCAGCACAAACACGGAACAAGAATGGCTCCTCCTAATAGTATTGCCGACAGTCTCTCAAAAACTTCTTCTTTTGATAGGATTCCAATCCGTCCGGGATAAGGTCACTAACTAAATAGTTAGCAATATAGCCATACAAAGGAGAAAAAGTGCTAGATAGTGCCAATGTGTGTTCATCCGGGAATGCATCATTGATTTCAAGACCTCCCTTTGGTCTCCCTGCTTCTTTAACCCTTGACAAATGATCCGCCACTTGATTTTGAGATCCCTTGCGATCCTTGACTTCGAAGTCAAACTCTTGCAACAACAAGACCCATCGAATCAACCGAGGCTTTGCATTCTTCTTTTCCATGAGATAGAGAAATGCCACATGATCTGTGTACACTATCACCTTGGATCCCAACAAATAACCCCGGAACTTCTCAAAGGCATAGACAATGGCAAGAAGTTCTTGCTCAGTTACCGTGTAATTCATTTGTGCCCCATTGAGTGTTTTGCTTGCATAGTAGACCGGGTGAAGAACCTTGTTGTGACATTGGCCAAGCATTGCCCCAATGGCTACACCACTGGCGTCACACATGAGCTCGAAATGAAGAGACCAATCCGGTGTGATAGTAATAGGTGCCGTGGTGAGCCTTTGCTTCAACTCCTCAAAGGCTTTGAGGCATTTCTCATCAAACACAAATTTGGCATCCTTCTCAAGGAGTTGCACATAGGACTTGCAATCTTGGAGAAATCCTTGATGAAGCGCCTATAGAACCCGGCATGCCCTAAGAAACTTCGAACACCCTTAACGGAAGTAGGTGGAGGAAGCTTAGAAATAATCTATATCTTTGCCCGGTCAACCTCTATGCCATGCTTTGAAATTTTATGCCCCAACACGATGCCTTCGTCCACCATGAAGTGACATTTCTCCCAATTGAGCACAAGGTTGGTCTCTTCACATCTCTTAAGCACTTGCCTAAGATTGTTAAGACAATGCTCAAAAGACTCACCTACCACCGAGAAGTCGTACATGAAGACTTCTAGAAAATCCTCTACCATGTCGGAGAAAATGGAGATCATGCATCTTTCAAAAGTAGCCAGAGCGTTGCATAACTCAAATGGCATCCGGCTAAAAGCAAACGTTCCATAGGGGCAAGTGAATGTGGTCTTCTCTTGATCCTCCAATGCTATGCTGATTTGGTTGTAGCCGAAATATCCATCAAGGAAACAATAGAATGACCTTCCTGCTAGCCGATCAAGCATTTGATCAATAAAAGGCATAGGGAAATAGTCCTTGCATATGGCACTGTTGAGTTTCCAATAATCCATACACACCCTCTAGCCGGTCACCGTTCTTGTTGGGATGAGCTCATTTTTCTCATTTTCAATTACAGTCATGCCTCCCTTTTTCGGCACACATTGCACCGGGCTCACCCAAGAACTATCGGCAATGGAGTAGACTACCCCGGCATCTAACCATTTGATTATTTCTTTCTTTACCACCTCTTGCATTGATGGGTTCAACCGTCGTTGATGTTCCACACTCGGCTTGGTCTCACTTTCCAATTGGATTTTATGCTCGCAAATTCCCGCGGGAATCCCACGAATGTCCGCAATTGTCCGTCCAATGGCTTGCCTATGCTCCTTCAAGACTTTCAACAATCGTTCCACCTGCACATCATTCAACAAAGAAGAAACGATTACCGATAAAGTATCATTTGAGCCAAGAAATTTATACCTCAAGTGCGGAGGAAGTGGTTTGAGCCCTAATTGTGGTGGCTCAATAATAGATGGCTTTGCGGGAGGTGTGGCTCTATTCTCCAAGTCGAGAGAGAGCTTTGCCGGAGCATAAGTGTAAGAACCCCGCCCTCCAGTGCATTTATCGATTCCATATATCCCTCCATATCCTCACCATCAAAGTTCACCAAAATAGCCGCAAATGCTTCACCGAGGGATTGTTCTTCCATTTTCATTTCAACCGCATCTTCCACCTCATCAACTATATCAATCACCGAAATGCTTTCATACTCATGTGGTAGTTTCATACCCTTGCTTGCTTGGAATGTGACCTCTTCATCATTCACACGGAATTTGATTTCATTCCGTTCCGAATCCATGAGTGCTCTTCCCGGGGCTAGGAATGGTCTCCCCAAGATGATAGTGATCTCTTTTTCAACCGCACAATCAAGGATTACAAAATCGGCGGGTAAATGAAACTCTCCCACTTTTCAATTGGATTTTATGCTCACAAATTCCCGCGGGGATCCCACGAATGTCCGCAATTGTCCATCCAATGGCTTGCCTATGCTCCTTCAAGACTTTCAACAATTGTTCCACTTGCACATCATTCAACAAAGAAGAAACGATTACTGGTAAAGTATCATTTGAGCCAAGAAATTTATACCTCAAGTGCGGAGGAAGTGGTTTGAGCCCTAATTGTGGTGGCTCAATAATAGATGGCTTTGCGGGAGGTGTGGCTCTATTCTCCAAGTCGAGAGAGAGCTTTGCCGGAGCATAAGTGTAAGAACCCCGCCCTCCAGTGCATTTATCGATTCCATATATCCCTCCATATCCTCACCATCAAAGTTCACCAAAATAGCCGCAAATGCTTCACCGAGGGATTGTTCTTCCATTTTCATTTCAACCGCATCTTCCACCTCATCAACTATATCAATCACCGAAATGCTTTCATACTCATGTGGTAGTTTCATACCCTTGCTTGCTTGGAATGTGACCTCTTCATCATTCACACGGAATTTGATTTCATTCCGTTCCGAATCCATGAGTGCTCTTCCCGGGGCTAGGAATGGTCTCCCCAAGATGATAGTGATCTCTTTTTCAACCGCACAATCAAGGATTACAAAATCGGCGGGTAAATGAAACTCTCCCACTTTTACAATCACGTCATCAACAATTCCTACCGGTCTCTTGATGGAACGATCTGCCATTTGTAATCTCATACTTGTTGGCCTTGGCATTCCTAATCCCGCTTGTTTGTAAATGCCAAGCGGCATTAAGTTAATGCTAGCCCCATTATCACAAAGGGCCCTTGCAAAATCACGCGCCTCGATAGTGCATGGAATAGTAAAGGCTCTCGGGTCTTCTTTCTTTTGAACGGTGGTTGTGGCAATAATGGAACTAACCCGGTGAGTCATGTTCACCACCTCATTCTTGGTAGTCCTCTTCTTGGTGATCAAATCTTTCAAATATTTGGCAAAACCTGGCATCTCTTGAAAAGCTTCCAAAAATGGGATGTTTACCGATAATTGCTTTACAATGTCATAGAACTTCCCGAGTTTGCTATCATCAACCCTTCTTACAAGTCTTTGAGAAAAAGGAGGAGGAGGCCTAGCAATAGACAGAAGAATGTTTGGTGTCTCTTTTGCCTTTTCCTTTACCACTTCCCAGTTCTCTTCTTGCACTTGCACATCTTCCGGAATTTTCTCAATTTCGACAATACTTGGCTCTTCAACCTCAACCCCTTTCTCGAACTCTTCTACCTCAACCACTTGTTCACCCTCTCCTTGTAGTACCTTCCCTCTCCTAGTAATAATTGCCATGACATGAGAAGTTGGGCCACTCCCACTACCCTTTGGGTTCACAATTGTGTCACTAGGGAGTGTTCCCTTTTGCTTTGGATTTTTCTCCCTAGAGAGGTCTCTCAATTGCATCTCCAATTTTTGAATGGATGCGGTATGAGAGCCAACAAGCTCGGTCATGTTCCTCATAGAAGTGTCGGATTTTTCTTGATTTTGCAATACCCGTTCAAGCATACTTTCCAACTTAGACTCGCTTAAACTTTAATAAATAGTGTAAAGAGGTCGATGTCAAATATAATAACCTAACAAGGTTGGGGTCGAATCCCACAGGGAATAGGTGTGAAAAGGTTACTTGACTAGTGTGTTACTCGACTAAAGTCGTAATTCTATCCAGTTAACCGTAACAAGAGTATGTATCAATGGTAAGAAGAGTATGGCTAATTGAAATATTGAGAATGTATATAATTTGATTAAAGAAACCAAGGTTGTGTCCCCATTAATGAAGTGTAATGCTACCGGTGTTAATATGATATATTTCTAATGGAAGGTCCTTTCAGTATGCAAATGATGTCTAAATAACTACCCAATATTTTCCAATAGTTAGGTAGTATTTCCTCTTTATGATTTTTCCAAATATAAAAGAGTTGCAATTAAGAACAATCAATTTATGCCAAATAAAACCCACTTATCCCTAAGTGATTTTATTAAACAAGGTTTAAAGCCTTGAGTCTTTGGTTTTTACTTCTACCAAATTCTACCCCACTTTCCCGAGCAAAGCAAGAATTTAGTGGCACTTTGTCACGACCCGGAATTTCCCACCCTCGGGAGTCGTGATGGCGCCTACTAGTGAAAGTTAGGCAAGCCAATCCACCGAGTTATTTACCACGTTTTCATTTGAAATCAGTTCAACTAATAACAACCATAAACAAACAACACAATTTAACGAGCGAAGTACATAGAATATTTTAAATAAAATCTCTTTCACAACTACCCAAGATCTGGTGTCACAGTTTCACAGACTGTCTAAGAGTACTACAAACAAGGTTTTGGAAGAAATAACAAAATACTGTTTCCAAACTACATGGAAGAAACAGGTAAAGGAAATGGACAGGGGACGCCAAGATCTGCGAACGTCTGCAGTACTACCTTGGGTCGCCTGATAATAACAAGGCTGGAAGCTTTCTATGGTTCGAAGCCTGCAGCATTGGGATCTGCACAAAAGAGTGCAGAGTGTAGTATCAGCACAACCGACCCCATGTGCTGGTAAGTGCCTGGCCTAACCCCGGCGAGGTAGTGACGAGGCTAGGACCAGACTCCAGATAAACCTGTACAGTTATAAACATATATGTATCTACAGCAGAAAAACTAGAAAAACATAAACAATTTAAACGGGAAAAAGAAAACATACATTGCAATAACAGACAAATAAAGTGAAACAATTCATCAATGAATAAGACTGCAATTTAGCCTTTAACACAATGAGATGAGATACGAGCCACATTCACCTCCCGTAACCTCTTGTTGCAGGCGTGCAACCCGTTCCCACATACAGCAACCTCTTGTGGCAGGCGTGCCACCCGCTCCCACATACATCACATCCCGTGGCAGACGTGCCACCCGCTCCCACTTACAATATATCCTGTGGTAGGCGTACCACCCGCTCCCACTTTCACAATATCTTGTGGCAGGCGTGCCACCCGCTCCCACCTTCATAATATCTCGTGGCAGGCGTGCCACCCGCTCCCACCTTCATAATATCTCGTGGCAGGCGTGCCACCCGCTCCCACTTACAATGTATCCTTTGGCAAGCGTGCCACCCGCTCCCACTTACAACACCACAACAATCAAAAGAAGTCCCGACAAGGGAACAAGGCAACATAACAACTTTCCAATTAGGGAATAAACAACATCAAACAATCATCTTGGCTAGGGGGAAAATCAGCTATAACCAAACCATATTCGACTCCTATTTAGCTCAATCAATGTTAGTACTCAATTACAGTCGAAGTTCTACAATTAACCTCCTAACCCAATTATCATTTCATTAAACCTAGACACGACGCTACTATTGTGACACCGGATCCCTTAAACTCCTAATGAACTCCTAAGACACTACCCATGACTTAGACACCGAACCCCTTTTTGACTTTTAACACTTCCTTATTCAACTAGTTCATCTGACAATCTAAATTATGCCGAATAAAAGATACATCAACCTGTAATCACGAGGAACAATTATAATGATAAGTTCATGTGGTAGGCGTACCACCCGCCCTCATTTCACGATATCTCGTGGCAGGCGTGCCACCCGCTCCCACTTATGTCACAACAATATCACGGATAATATTCAGAAATCAGTACAATAGTTGCACAACAATTATAAATAAACGACCCACGATCATGCTCAACCCCAATGTATAGGTACTCGTCACCATACCTATACATTGTTCTCAACAAGAAGCAATTTAGCAACTAGCACATGATTTCTAGTCCCTCAAGCTAAGATTAGGACAGCCACTTACCTCGCTTTGCTTCTAAATTCTAGGTTTCCAATGCATTCAAATCTCCGCAACAATCAAACGCCACAAGCTTTCGAGCCTCAAATTCGTTTGAACCCTTTTTGGTACTGCTCACGATGGGTTTTTGCAGCAATTTGAGCTGAGGTTCTTGGGGTTAGAGAGGGGGGGGTTTGTAATTGATGTTGGGATGTTGAAGAAGGGTTTCATGGTAAATTTTCAGTTCATTTGGGCTATTCTTGATGATTTTTTAGCTGGGTTTTGGTGAGTTTAAATGGGAAGGGCTGGGTTGATAATTTGGAGTTGATGGCTATGTGATGGAGGTGTTTTCATGGAATTTGGGGTTGTTTACAAGGTGTTTTGAAGGTTGATTTGCTATGGTTTGAAGGTGTTTTGGGGAGTTTTACATAGGAAGTGTCGAAAATAAGAGGGTTTTTGCATGTTAGGGTTATGGGTCCTTATTTATAGTGGGACAAAAATCGGAATGAAAATAAGTGGCCAGATGCCAGAATGCGATCGCATTTTGGTCGCAGAACACATATGCGGTCCGCATTTGGCCCGCATTTCTGACACAATATTTGACCCCAAAACTCTGTCTCACTCTGCGATCCTACTTTCAAATTTGCGATTCGCATTCCTGAAATGCGATCGCATTTCTCGTAGCATTTTCGACGAAAGGTTTGCCCAATTTTTCTGTTTCACTATGCGATCCAAGAATTCAAATCTGCGGTCCGCATTTCCAGTATGCGATCGCATACTTACCGCAGATCCTAACCTGGTTTTATACCCAGGTTTCTGCTTCACTATGCGGCGCCTGTGCGAGATATGCGGTTTGCATATATGAAATGCGGTCCGCATTCTCGTCTCATTTTTGACAAGAAGTTTGCCCAGTTCTCTGCTTCACTATGCGACAAAGGATGCCAACTATGCGACTCGCATTTGCACATATGCGATCGCATAGTGGACTTTGTGACACCTTTTGCCCTTTTTCTCTTATCTTTTGAATTCTTTTCCCTACTCTTGGGTTCTTATACCTGATCTACTGCAAAAAGAAAGATAATAAGATTGCACAATCACAAGGAAGGATTTGCGCATTAAACAAGCCAAATCTATATGATTTACTACCACGTGTTTCTACGACACATCGGGTCGTTACACACTTATTAATGTTGCAACCACCAACAATAAATGAAGAATGAGAAGTAAATAAATGTCAACCAACCATTATATATATATTCAATGTTAAACACCGATTAACATAACAACCATTTAGGGTCCACAACCTTAGTATTTAAAGTTAGCTACTCATACTAAAATACAAAAGAAAAAGAATATTAAATGCCGTAAAGCTTACAAAGTGAAAGATTCTTGACCCAAAAGCTTCCAAAAGAGAGGAATATTAATGCCTTGTATTGTAGCTTCAAAGTCAGACAAGATAGAGCCCACAAAACCCCAATAAATCTATTTATAGACGGCCAAAAATCGAGATAAAAATCGGACAAAACTGCCCTTTCAAGTTCAATATGCGACTGCATTTCTCTCACATAACAGACATGCGGTCAGCATTTTAGACATGGCCATCGCAGATTGTAACCCTAGTTTCGCCTTCACCGCATTCATGGTTTGCGGTCCGCATTGTAAAAATGCGACCGCATCTTGCATTGCATTTTCTTCCTTCAGTAGACTTCATGTTTAGTTTGCGGTTGATTCTGCGGCTCGCAAACAAGTTATGCGATCGCAGATGAGACCGCATTTTTGACGTTGAACTTTGCTTAGAAATCTGTTTTGATCTGCGATCTCTCTGTGAAATATGCGGCTCGCATGTGGGTTTTGCGATAGCATATCCACATTTGCGATGCCTTTTTGCTCTTTTCTTGTCTTTTTGTGGCTTTTTGAACTCTTTTCCATGCTCTTAGGTCCTTACGTCTCATACACTGTAAAAATACTAAAATTACATAAGTAAAAAGGGAAATAGCATTTAAAACAAGCTAAAATCTAAACAATTAGTATCAAATGTGCCGAAATTCTCCGGCACATCAGATCGCGAAGGGTAAACCTATGCTTGGCATTTTTGGAATCGCGATCGCAAGGTTTTTGACCATGATCACAAAGAAGGATGACTGGCAGGGCTTTAAACCATCCAATTTCGGGATTTTGAGTTCATTTTCTCTACTTTTTGAGTTCTTGGAGCACCAGTAAGGCGATTTTGGAGAAGATAAACACCCAAATCATGAGGTAATTAATTATATTTTTTTTGATTATATATATTGTTATTACATGGATTATTTCACCTAAATCAAGGATTTGAAAAGAAGAAATTGGGGGGTTTTGGACTTGAACTTAAGAAAATGAATTTCGGTGTTTTGAGCATGAAATTGAGGTCAGGTTCAGATGGGTTGTTGGATTTTGTGAGTTTTATCGGTTTTCGAGGGGCGGCCCAGGGTTGACTCTTTGGATTTCATTATAGAGCGAAGCATTATTATCCGAGTTTATTTTCCATAGCTTTTATTTATGATATTTAGTTATTTTGGCTAGATTCGAGCCGTCCGGAGGTTGATTCATACGGGAAGGGATTTTTAAAGTATTGATTTATTATTTTTGAGGTAAGTATCTTTCCTAACTGTCACGACCCAAAATCACACACGTAGTGATGGCGCCTAGCGCAATACTAGTCAAGCCGATAATTACAATAAACCACGCATCTTTAATTTTAAAAGCATAATAAAATACGGTTAAGAGTAAAATATCATAAATAATTCATAAAAAAAATAACGCGACTTAATTCAAAATTCCCCAAAATCCGGATGTCACAGAGTACATGAGCATCTAAATAACAACGTAGTCTGACTGATAAAACACTATCTAGAAAGATCGAACTGTACAAATAACTGAAAAAGAAGAAGAGTCAAGGTCCACAGACGCCAAGGCAACTACCTCGATAGTCTCCAATAGATAAAATCTCCCTAGCAACCGCCGTACCTGGAAGTACCTAAATCTGCACACGAATTGCAGAGTCTAGTATGACTACAACTGGCCCAATATACTGAATAAGTAACAAGACTAACCTTGGGCTGAAAGCAGTGACAATTTCAATAGGTACAGTCCAAACACATATTTAACAGTATAGAAATCTAGAAATGCTTCCAAATTTAACAGTTTAAGTTCAATACGGATAAAATATTCCAAGTGTGATTGAAACGAGGAATGATACATCACTATATCTACATATCAATTATGCATGCCAACTGTAATGCAACACAGTGATAAAATCATATGCATACTCTCGGGGCATCAATTTGCTCCATCCTCCCAGTCACCTAGTCCTCACAGTCACTCGGTCCTCCAGTCACTCAACCCTCACAGTCACTTAGTCCTCCCATTCACACGGCACTCGCACTTGGCACTCACGTTCAACACTCGCACTCAGTAGGTACCTGCGCTCACTGCTGGAAAGTCAGACTCCGGAGGGGCGGATCCTGTGCAAGCACTAAAATAAGCCAATCATGGCATGAATCAATAAAGCCTGTTACGGCGTACAGCCCGATCCCATAATCATCAATCACAATCAAGCCCTCGGCCTCACTAAATCATCAATCTCTCCAGTCTCTCGGGCTCATAATATCATGACAATCAGCCCAAAGAATGATGATATGATGTATCAATAAATGGTAACAAAGACTAAGATATGATATGCAAATGATAGATGTGACTGAGTACATAATTGCAAATTAAGTAAGAAATTCAACAGCAACACGACCTCCATGGGTCCCAACAGTACCATCATATAGCCTAAGCATGATTTTTAACATGAATCACAACTCAATTTCTCTAATACATGAAGAATATGTGGAAAATAACAAGTTCATATGACTATGTAGTTCCATGGAATCGACCGAGTCACAATTTCTACGGTGCACGCCCACATGCCCATCACCTAGCATGCGTGTCGCCTCAACACCAACCACATAACATGTAATTCGGGGATTCATACCCTCAGAACCAAGTCTAGAAGTGATACTTACCTCAAACCATGCCAATCTATACTCCAATAAGTCCTTGACTCGCGAATCGGCCTTCGAACACCTCGAATCTAGCCACAAAGAACTCGATACAATCAACACAAGCTATAGGAATCAATTCCACATCACAAAAATAAGTTCTTTAACAAAAGTCAAAAAGTCAACTCAAAAAGTCAACCCCAGGATCACGTCACGGTATCCGATAAAATTAACAAAATCCGAACACCCATTCAACCACGAGTCCAACCATACCAAAATTACTCAATTCTGATCACAACTCGACCTTCAAATCCTCAAATTAATGCCTATGAAGTTTCAACAATTTTCTCCAACTTTTCCAACCCAAAACACTAATTAAATGATAAAAATAATGATAGATTCATGTATATTAACCAAATCTGAGATGACGCTCGCGATCGCGATGCACCAACATAATATACCTTCGCGAACGCGTGGCCTTCTTCTCAAACGCGAAGAACAAACTTCGCCTGCATCCCAGGTACTCTTTGCGAACACGAGACCATACCTGCAAATGCATATAAGAACACCAGACACAAGAAAATCTGTGGCTCAACAAAACCAAATTCTATCTGCAATCAACCCGAAACTCATCTGAGGCCTCCGGGACCTTAACCAAACAAACCAGCCGGGTCGTTACACTATTTGAATTATGTGAAATATGTGTACATGAGGTAACGAGTGTGTACTCGGCCTTATATGTGAAAATTGACGGAATTAGACTCCTAGGCATCTTATATGCATTTAATTGGATTTGGTATTTCATGTCCTACATTCCATTGCCAAGTTTACCTTATATGCTTTAATTGTATTCCTCATTACATGTTATATATTCCGTTGTCAAATTTCTTATATGATTTAATTGAATTTTTCATTTCATGTTCTATATTCCATTGTCAATTTTATTCTTATATGCTTTAATTGAAGTTATTAGTACATGTTCTATCTTTCGTTGTCGATTCACTCTTATATATATTTAAATGAGGTTGTTATGACATGCCATGCCTTACATTTTTAGGTTTATTCTTAAGCAAGCAATTGAAGTTGAAGTTATTCAGAGCTATTAATCTAATTTAGTTGAAGTTGTTGTTTTATGGAGTATCTTTCATTCTTGAGTTATTTCCCATTTTATTCTGTTGTTATTGAGATTCTTGTACACATTGTCGTTGATCCGTGGGCTATGTGTTGTGGTTACATTGATATTGTTGTTTTTGAAATATTGTGGCCTATGGGCACGTGTGGTACGAGTTGATATGCCATGTTGTTAGGATTTTGACACATATGGATTTGTTGTGTGGATTGATTGTTTCTATGCGGAGCATAACAGTGGCATCTCATTGTTGTTGATTGTGCAGAGTGATACGGGGGGCTATTGATATATTATCTGGACGGAGTGATACATGTGGCTATTGTTATATTGTGTTATTGTCTAGGCGGAGTGATACGGGTGACTATTGTGTTTATTGTCTGGGCGGAGTGATACAAGAGGCTATTATGATATTGTCAATACGGAGAGATAAGAGCGGCAATGTCAGGGATGATCTGTCATGGCCTGGGGGCATGTTACCGATGATATTCGTATGGTAGTGTGACATACTTGTGTGTGTCATGCATATTACGTCATTTCTTCTGTTGTTGCCATGTGCTGCTCGGTGTCTCTAATTTTACCTGTTGATTGAGCTATGATAGTACATTTCCACATGCATGCACTGTAACATGTCAATTATACCAATTCAGGGATATGGAACTTGATGTTCATTGATCATGCACATGTATTCTTGTAAATCTACTTTTTGTACAATACAATTGGACTGTTAGCCCGTGGCCATGCTAGACGGATTGTGATATTGAGCATGTGAGCACGTCGGGTAGATTGTGATAGTGAGCCTGTAACCATGCCTGGTAGATTGTGATATTGTCACGTGAGTTGTCCGTGCGGTTATAACAGATAATGTGGGCACGAGGTGCCATGTGTATGTGATTCATGATTTGGGACTTGTGACTTGTGGCTATGAGGTATGGTACCTCGAGAGGTTTTATTGTAACCTCGTGTTAGAACTACTTGATTATTTGGTTGTCATTGGTTTTCCTTAATTAGTTTCACTAGTACTTTAACTGTGTTTTGATTACTTTACTGTTTAATCACATGTTTATTCCTTGTTGCCATTTACTGATTCTTTCTTCCATTATTAGCTTTATACTGATATTTGCATAGGTTATTATGTCTTGTAGGTGTCTTGACTTGTACCTCGACACTACTCTACCGAGGATAGTCTTGATACTTACTGGGTGCCGACCGTGGTGTACTCATACTATACTTCTTCACATTTTTGTGCAAACCATGTATTGGTGATAACGAACATAAGCAGAGGTTGTTTTCTTGATCGCGAGGATTCATGGTAGAGTTGCTTGGTCGTCACAGTTTCTTTGAGTCCTTTCCTTTACATCTGTATTATCAAATTCTTAAACAGTATTGTATTTTCTATTTTCTTTTTGTGATTTGTAGGCATTCATCTAGAGTTTGTGACTCTGTACTACCGAGTCTTGGGGAACTGTAGTGATTATCACCGCCAAATTGAGAAATTTTGAGAGAAATTAATCCTTCGTTCTATCTTTTTTTTTTTGAAAGGCGGGTCTTCCTAGTTGGCTCGTCGCCACTAGGCAGTTATCTTTGATCCTGATCGTGTTGGCATGTATCACCTTTAAATTTCTTATTTATATTAAAATCTGCTTTATATTATAATGTTTAACTGGTTTAACTGTTGTAAGTGATCGGCTTACCTAGTTTTAGAGACTAGGCGTCATCACGATCCTTAAGGTGAGATTTTGGATCGTGACATAAGTTTGGAAAAAACCCTTAATTTTTACCCCTTAAATTCCTTATTTTAGATGTAAAAATCAATGGGTATTCAAGATCTATGATACAATCCAACTTAAATTTACTTATTCTCAAGATTTGGGTAAGGCTTTTCTCCAGATTACCTTACTTCTCTCTCAAAAACTCAAACATGGCGAATATGAACAACTACCAAAATTCTGGACATAAGATTGTAACGACCCGATAGATCGTTTTAAGTTCTAGCTACCTTTTCTATCATTTGAGACCTCTCATAGATCTATTTAATGATTTATGACTTGTGTATGTGGTTCGTGTCGATTTTTGGAAGGTTTAAATGTGAAACTTTAAAGAAAATATGATTTTGACTTTTGACCACGGTCAATATTTTTGTAAACAACGGGATCGGTATTTTTATGATTGTACATTCGTATGATGATTTTTGACTTGTACGCAAGTTTAGTTGAGGCCCTGGGTGACCCGAGGTCGTTTCGACGCTTTATGTAGAAATTTGAGTTCGAACTTTTAAAT
Organism: Nicotiana obtusifolia; assembly: GCA_002018475.1. Lineage (NCBI taxonomy): Eukaryota > Viridiplantae > Streptophyta > Magnoliopsida > Solanales > Solanaceae > Nicotiana > Nicotiana obtusifolia. Next base: position 75,844 of record MCJB01012993.1, on the reverse strand, counting down.
TTCATGAGTTTTGGTGTTTGATTCTTGAATTTACATGTTATCATGAAGATTTAAACTTATGAGTAAGTTCGTTTGATGTTATTATACTTGTTTTGGATGTTTGGATATGAGCCTGAGGGTCTTGGTTGAGTTTCAGATAGGTTGCAGACGGATTTGGCATAGCTGAACAGTTGCTAGCGCTGCAGATCTCGCATTTGCGAGGCTCTGTTTGCAAATGCAACACGATGTGCTAGCTCGCATTTGCAAAGATGGGAAGGGATTGGGCAACACGGTTATGTTATGACGTGTTCCATGTGGATCTGTTGAATTACCTCCACCTTTTTGTCTCTTCTTAAACCACTTATAACTAAGACTTCCATGAAAGGTCTCATTCATCTTGATTGAGTAGTTTCTTACTGACCGCTAAACCTGCCCCTTCTGGGAATGGTTTTACCCCGCTCCTCAAAAATGTTAGTAGCGTTTCTAAAATGGATTTTGTAATGATTCTTCAAATGGACTTTGAATACTGATCTCTTTGTTAAACTTAAGAGGAACTAAAGTGCATGAACTTGTAAATTAAACGTAGTGCATAACCAATATGCGTTATGTGTATTGTCATGTCGACCTGAAAAAGTTGTTGACCTGAAAAAGCTGTCGACCTGAAAAGTTGGAACCATTTGTACCCAAAGAATCATTATCATGCGAAACATAGCGCGTCAACAATATGCGTTATATGTATTGTCATGTCGACCGAATAAAGCTGTCTACCTGAAAAAGCTGTCGATCTGAAAAGTTGTATCCACTTGTACCTTAAAGAATTATTATCACGCGAAACATAACGCGTCACTAATATGCTTTATGTGTATTGTCGTGTCGACCTGAAAAAGTTGTCGATCTGAAAAGCTGCACCCACTTGTACCCTAATGACTCATTAGCACGCGATACTTAGGGCTTCACCAATATGCGTTATGTAACCTAAAATCACTCTTAGCTGCCTATAAAAACCTCGCGCATTTTAGTTATTATTTGCATTGTAACGAAACGAATAGAACAACTTTCAATTAATTTTTTATTTTCGAGCATTACGACACGTCTGGATGCAATGACGTACCAAGGTGTTACTATTGCAAACGTGCGATTTTGAAGCCATTACAATCTGGGGCAAAAACGTTGGATGTGTAAACAAGTTATAAGTTATTATTTTTTGAAAAAATGTTAGTTAATAGTTTTTATATAACATGTTAATTAATGTTCTTGTGTTATGATCCCATTGGTACGACGAAAATCAATGTGGTTTTGAAAAATGGTATAATTAACCCATTAACCAGGAATACTACAAATTATGTTTGCTAAACATTTGGAATTTGACTGGTGAATATGAACTCCAGATCTTGAAACCACAAGAACAACTTGCGGCAGTGACGGAGAAACTAAAAGGGGCAGAAGAAGGAAAACAATCGGTTGGAAGAGAAATTGAAGTTGTTGAAGCAAACAATAATGGGCGATAGTGACTAAACAAACACATGGATGCGTTTAGTGCAGTATTTTATTTTTATGTTTTACGTATCATGTATTATTTTTATTTGTAACGAATTTAAATTTATGTTAAGCTGTCTTATTTTTTTTTTTTTTTATCGTCAAACTAATTAATAACCCAAAAAATAAAAAACACATGCGCAAATTATGTAAAACATAAATAATTTTGCTATTATATATTTAATATCATATATACAACTAAGAATACATATCAGTGAGTCACATAGCCTATATGCTTTAATGCATTGGCTGACCTGAGGCGCATCCCATATCACCCGGCTATGCTATCAAGATCATCCTCATCACGTCGCCTCTTTATCATAGGATGCGCTGCATCACGATCGTCGGTAAGGCTGGCAGGCTTGGTAGAAGCGGTCGATGGGCCAGCAGTTACCTATAGAATAATAAGATATTTTAGTATATGAAATATAAAATACTAATGTTCTTGTTAGCAAAAAATTTTAATGGTTACACAATGGTCTCAGCGGGCTCCTGAATAAGATAATCCGTCTCCGGCAAGTCACTATCGCACAATATGGCCTCCGTGACGGGCGATGACGAAATCTTTATAAAAATATAAACACTGTAGATATTACTGAATAATCTATAAGGTAAAAACACATTGAAATAATAGTAAGACAAACAAACTTACGCCTGAGTAGTGACATAATGCTCTGTCAGAACATCGAGGTGCACTGGAGTAGATAAAGAATGTGAAAGATCCTCAGTAGCCCTCTATGAGGAGCCATAACTCAGTCGTCGCCCACTATGCACCTCTAGTATTGACGATCAGCAACAACCATCGATGGCTCTAGACGGTCAGGAAAATACTGATTCCACTCCTGCTGCATAATGGCCATGCCCGTGATCAACAATGGAGCTGACAGGGTCACCTACGAAGTCCCTATTAAAAATTGAAGGCTGAATGACGGCATATCATGAGTAGCATCGTGTGGTTCAGGGTGTTCACCCGGCTGATCATCTTTATTATCCTCCACGGGTGCCTCAAGGCCCCCTTGCTGGGGGCCCCATCCTCTCCAATCACCACGACCACGTAGGCCACCCCTTCCTCTCTGGCCATACCTGCCACGTCTACCACGTTCAGGCTCCACTGGTGGCCCAAGATGGTACTCCTCGGGAGGCACATAAGCAGCCTCGTATCCTAAGCGCCCATCCTCTTGGGCACGTCTCAATGTATCAACAGCAAGATCAGTAACCCCACGGCCTAACAGGTACAAAGTTGCCGCTCCCTCGCCTGTATGATGTAGCATCTCCAGTCCCAACTAATATAACTGGTGTAAGCCCATAGCCCGCATAACATATAAAATATTAATTACGGAAGGATAATGTAATGTTATAAGTAAGTATGACAAATAACATACCGGTGTCTCATGCCTCCCAGCGTATGGAATGTACCGATCACCAGTGCGATGAACGGGATTCCCGACGAGAAGTCGGGTAATACTGTGATACCAACCCATGTACTCATGCTCGCCCTCCATACGGTCAGGTGGAGGGTATATGGCGGAATCAGGCCATACCTTTGGTCCCAAACCTCAATCTGGGCCTCTAGCCAGTCCAAGTATGTCTGGTCAACCTTGTAACGATCATCCCGCTGGTAATGTGTGTTGTGCCAAGTGGGCGGAATAGGTACAAGCTGTGGGCGAACAAATTGACGAAGGACTCGCTCAGTGCCATAATGCTCTACTATATCGAGACATGTTAGTGTAACGGAAGAGCTCCACAAGCTCGGCCGCGGGAGCAATATTCTAGCAAACCAGCTATGAGTGTGTCGCTGTATGGCCTCCATACGAACTTTTTATTAAATACAAGAATCATGAGTAACCGCAACACATATCAAGTTAGGCTAAGTAAACTTAAGTATATATGTACCTGCATGCCTTCAAGTAAATCCAACAAAATCCCTGTAATAAGGGAGATGCCTCGAGCTTGCGGGCATAGCCTCACCTATCAACCCACCTCCAAGATAAAAGGAGAAACGGTTGAGGTGGTGCATCCGGAGCTTATCGGTGGCTGGAACTGCAGGAACTGCTCCCAGGCCCAAACCTAATATAGATTGTGGACGTAAAATTTAAGGCATTTCTTACTATGTATGTTATAATCATGAAAAGAATTGTCTATATTTTCACCTGCAGCAGCGGTAAAAATCCGGCAACGTCTCTCTTGGTGCTCGTGCACGCCTGGCACATATGCCTATACAGGTAACCTAGAATAGCTGCACCCCAGCTGTAACCAAATAAATCATCTAACTGCTCCAGATGATGTAGAAATCGCAACATGACTAGGTTTCTCGAAGTGTTCGGGAATAGTATACCACCAAACATCAGCAGCAGCAACAGTCTCGTGTGCCGGTCGATATCATCTGGCAGTGAATCATTAGTAATCTCTGCGTCCGTCGCCACCAGATGCTGCCAAACGGGCGTTAGCTGCAATTGACTGGCCCCTCTCAGTGCAATCGGCTCCGCTGGCTGGAAACCGGTGAGCCGCTTCAACATATGAAGGTAATCCACTCCCGTATAGTCTCTAAGAGCATGCGGGTAAGCTACAGGTGTACCATCAACAGGCATCCCGAAAAGAACCTCTACGTCATCAAGCGTGATGGTAGCCTCACCGATGGGTAGATGAAATGTATGCGGCTCCGGTCGCCACCGCTCTATCATAGCCGTGATCAATGCCCAGTTCAACTACAACCGTCCGATCTCTATGATCCTGTAGAAACCCGTACCATGAAGGCGTCTAACTATACGGGGATGCAGTGGGTGGTCCCTAATGGACTCCCACATATCGTTTATACATTTGGGGCAGAATGTCTTGGACAGACACTAGCCTTCTTAGATGTGTGAAGACCTATGGTTGCCCTGTAGCAATAGTAGCTCTCGAGATGTAGGTCCGGGATGCACAGGGGGAACCTCCATGACAATGTCTATAAATTGAACAATATTAATTAAGGTATATTTCAGTTTAATTGTTTAACATCTTTAAATATATTGTAATATCTTTTATATTAATATTTAATCGATATTTTTTCTATATTATTACTTTGGTTGATATATTTTCTATATGTGAGTTTCTTACATTATTTTATATGTTAGTTTATTATTTTATATGTTTGTTTCTTACTCAGCTATTTTTGGGTATAATAGAATTAAATAATTAATTTTCATAACTATACATGATATAATTAATAAGTATTCATATAAAAACACTTAGTCTGACAAATTTTCTATATTTTTTTTTTATGTTATTTTCTTACATTTGTTGATTAAAATTCGAGAGGGTTTGTGCTTGAACTATCATTTTTATTCCAAATATTTTGGGGTTAAGAGAGAATTAAATGATTAATTTCAATAACTAAAAAGTTAATTAAGTATTAGCATGATAAATTTTTTATATTAATATTTCATATGTTAGTTGGTTTTGTTTGAACTATCATCTTTTTTAAAGTTATTTTTGAATTATAACAGAATTATATATTAAAATTTCATAAGTAATCAAAATATATTCAAGAATTAATCATATAAAAAATATTACAAACTTAAGAATAAATAATGTTGAATATACTTCATTCATAACAATTTATTTGTTAACTGTCATATTTTGCCTAAATTTCCCGGCAACCGATTATTTTATGATTCCTATCTAATATTTGATAATTATCTACTGATATTTTTAATCCATAATTGAGCACTCTATCCGAGCTTGTTACGGCTAGCACATAGTTTTTATTCTACACAATGAAATTTTAAAGAGCATAAACAAAGGGCGCGGTTTTATTATCAATCAACTACCATAAGCTAAAATTTATTATCAGTTTTCCTACGCTAAAGGACACTACATAACAATTAAGGGCACAACATAACACTAAAGGGCACTAAACAATAATAAAGTCACATATTAATATAAGTACAACAATAAAAGCACATATAACAATAATTATTCATAAAATAACAATATATCTTTTTTACTAGTTTTTTAGCATATAAATAAACTAATCCGGATAAAAATAAAAAATTAATTATATCACAAAACGATCACAGAAAACATAGACCACAGTAAAAAATAACTGCTAAACATTTTATATACATGAGTTTTACCAAAAATTATGTCGGAATACCTCGATTTAAAGATTTTAGAAATGTGAAAAATTGATGATGTGAGAGCCGAAACGAGCAATAGACGAGATCCACTGCATGACAACGCCTTGGATCTGGTGGAGAAGACAAAATTTTTGGGGGACGGGTGGGCTCCAATGAAGTTTTTTATTGAAAAAATGAGTGGGGTGGGACCAGTGTTTCTGTTGCTGCTTCTGCTTGATCGGGAAAGGAGACAGGCCCATTTTTTTTAATATAGGTATAGCGCATATATATGTGGTACTATAGTATAGCGCCTCCTGCATATGCGCTATACCTCTTGCCAACTTAAAGTTCAAATATAGGGGATATATTCACCGCGTTATATTTTAATGGACAAATATATCGTTAAGGTATTGCACGGTGAATAACTATGTTACATAAAAAATAATAGTCAATTTATTTTTTTCACCTATTTTTATCATTCGAGTCCAAAAAAATCAAACTTTAATTCTGAACTCCCGTAGAGTATGACTTATATGGATCGGATGATGCCAAAATAGCACTTCGTAATGATATTGACATTATAAGTCTAGGACAACATATACGACAAGCAATAACATAAAATATCTATGATAATTGTACCTTCCGGACAATGATTGAGACTGAAAGCATATACCAAAAATATTTTTAACGTTTTGAAATGAAGAGGCAAAATAAACGATTTCAATGAAAAGATCAGGTGTGTTATAAAATAAAGACGATAAAATAAAGATAAATATTGAAAAATTAATATATTATTCAACTTCAAACTGATGTACATAATAAATTAAAATTTTCTTTATTTATAGAAGAAAGGAAGCAGCTGCGAGACTTTTTAGGAAGCAGCTGCGAGGCTTTTTTTGAGATGCTTGTAAGTTATCTGCATGAGCTACTTGCAACCTGCCTGTTTAATAAAAAGCTGTTGCAAATCATTTCATTGAGTTGCTTGCAACTTACCTACATCAGCTGCTTATAGATAAACTTCAATAGAGTACCAAACGGTTAATCTCCTTCAGAAAGATTATTTATAATGGATAATAAATAGACATCCACATTATAATTATTTTCATAGCACTTCCCGTCGGATGTTCATTAAAAGATGTTGTGCCTCGTTAAAACCTTATTAGAAAAAACCCAGTGGGAAAAATCCTAGTGAAGAAAAAAGAGTACACATATTTAGTAATACGTAATTCTAGCTGCCTCATTAAAAAACTTACATGAAAAACCCCTTGGGAAAAACCTTAATAAGGACAAAAAAGTACAGCGCGTATTTCATTCCCCCTGATGAAAATCTTGTTCCAAATATTTGAGTCTCCACATTCCAATCTTATATACCATCTTCTCAAAAGTTGATGTTGGCAAAGATTTAGTGAACAAATCTGCTAGATTGTCACTTGAACGGATTTGTTGCACATCGATGTCACTATTTTTCTAAAGATCATGTGCGTAGAATAATTTTGGTGAAATGTGCTTCGTTCTATCTCCTTTTATAAATCTCCCCTTTAATTGGGTTATGGATACAACATTGTCTTTGTATAAAATTGTGGATCTTTTATCACATTCCAAACCACATTTTTCTTGATTAAAATGAATCACTGATCTTAACCATATGCATTCCCTACTTGCTTCATGAATAGCTATTATCGTAGCATGATTTGAAGAAGTAGCAACAATAGATTGCTTTGTGGAGCGCCATGATATGACAGCACATCCACATGTAAATATGTACCCCGGTTTAAGATCGAGCTTTATAGGGATCAGATAAATAACCTGCATCTGCATAACCAACAAGACATGCACTACTTTTGTTAGCATAAAACAACCCCATATCAAGAGTTCCCTTTAAGTATCGCAAAATATGCTTAATCTCATTCTAATGTCTCTGTGTAGGAGAAGAGCTATATCTTGCTGGTAAAGTAACAGAAAATGCTATGTCAGGCCTTGTAGCATTGACAAGATACATAAGTGCACCAATTGCACTGAGATAGGGTGTTCTAGGACCAAGGAGTTCATCATCCTCTTCTAGAGGTCAAAACAGATCCTTATTCACTTCAAATGATCGAAAAACTATTGGTGTATATAATGGGTACACTTTGTCCATGTAAAAGCTATTTAAGACCCTTTCTATAATAGGCAGATTAACGTATAAAGATCCCGTCTACTAAATATTCAATTTGCAGACCAAGCAAAGTTTTGTCTTTCCAAGATCTTTCATCTCAACTTCTTTCTTAAGATATTCAATTGCCTTTTGGAGCTCTTCTGGAGTTCCAACAAGATTTATGTCATCAACATAAACAACAAGTATATTAAATTCTGATGCTATTTTTTTTTTTATAAAAATACATGGACAAATAACATCATTTATGTAACCCTCTTTCAACAAATATTCACTAAGGCGATTATACCACATGCGCCCAGATTGCTTTAAACCGTACAAAGATCTTTGTAATCTGATTGAATACATTTCTCGAGATTTTGAATTTGCTTAAGGCATTTTAAATTCATCAGGGATTTTTATGTAAATCTCATTATCAAGTGACCTGTACAGATAAGCTGTAACCACATCCATCAGATGCATTTCAAGCCTTTCATGTAAGGCTAAACTAATGAGATATCGAAATGTTATGGCATCCATAACGGGTGAATATGTTTCTTCATAATCGACTCTAGGTCGTTCTGAGTATCCTTGTGCGACAACGCGAGCCTTGTATCTTTCAACTTTATTTTTGTCATTCCTTTTTCGTATAAAAATCCATTTATAACCAACTGGTTTTATACCAGCAGGTGTTTGGACTACTGATCCAAAGACCTCTCTTTTAGCAAGTGCGTTCAATTATGATTGAATTGTCCCTTGCCATTTTGTCCAATCATATATTTGTCGACACTCTTCAACAATAGGGGTTCAAAATCCTCACAATTTTGCATAATGTTAAGTGCAATATTATATGCAAAAATATTATCCACCATTATTTAAGATCGATTTAAATTAATCCCATCATCAGTAGAACTTATTAAAAGTTCCTCGCTCGCTTGACTCTCAGGTTCATTGATTTCTTCAGGAATCTCAAAATTATTCAGATCTTGGGTCTCTTCAGGAGATCCCTTTATACTATCATTTTGATCATTTGTCATTTTTCGAGGATTTCGATCCTTAGAACCCAAAGGTCTACCTCGCTTCAAGCGTGCTTTAGGTTCACTAGCTCCCATGCTAGTAGATGGTCCTGCTGGTACATAAATTCAGATAGGCACATTCTCTGCAGGAATAAGTGACTTAGTTATCATTTTCAAATTAGTAGATGCGTCTGGCATTTTATTTGCTATATTCTATAAATGGATATTCTTCTGGACCTCCTGATAACATATAGGGGTACGTGGATCAAATGAGATAATGACGAAACTTTCCACACAATTTCTCTTTTGATTTCCTTTTTCTCTCCCCCTAATTGTGTGTAGTTAGTTTCATCAAACCGACTATCTACAAATCAAGCAGTAAATAAATCTCCTATCAATGGTTCAAGATAACGAATAATAAAGGGTGATTCAAACCCAACATATATTCCTAACCTTCTATGGGGGACCATCTTACTGCGTTGTGGTGGTGCTACTGGCATATATACAGCATATCCAAAAATTCGTAGATGGGCAATAATTGATTCATCACCAAAAACTAATTGTGACGGAAAATACGTATTATAATATGTTGGTCTGAGACGGATAAGTGATGTTGCATTTAAGATGGCATGGCCTCAAACAGTAGTGGGCAATTTTATTTTCATAAATAGTGGTCTTGATATCATTTGCAGGTGTTTAATAAATGACTCTACAAGACCATTTTGAGTACGAACATAAGCTACAGGATGTTCAACTTTTATCCTAACTGATAGACAGTAACATCAAAAGCTTGAGATGAGAATTCTCTAGCATTATCAAGGCAAATAGCCTTTATAGGATAATCTAGGAATTATGCCCTTAATCGAATTATTTGGGCTAATAGCTTTGCAAATGGCAAGTTGCGAGATGATAGTAGGCACACATAAGACCATCTTGAAGATGCATCTAGTAGTACCATAAAATATCTAAACAACCCACTTGGTGGGTGAATAGGTCCACATATATCCCCATGTATACGCTCTAAAAAGGTAGGGGATTCAATGCCAACCTTCATTGGTGATGGTCTAGTGATAATTTTGCCTTGATAACAAGCATCACAAGAAAATTCATCATTTGTAAGAATCATCAGGTTCTATAATGGATGCCCTCTCAAATTTTCAATAATTCATCTCATCATTATTGATATAGGATGACCCAAACGGCCATGCCAAAGCACAAAATTATTTGAATCAGTAAACTTCTGGTTTACAATTATAATGACCTAGCCGGTCGTTTTGAGAGTATTAGCCCCGAACCCCTAGTTAATGCTCCCTCTATTTCATTTTTATGGTTATGTGGTTCGCCAGGAGGTTTGGTTTTTGGTTTCGGAGTCTTATGGGACACTTAGTCCCTAAAATGGAAGCTAAAGTACTAGGAAATTGACTGTAGTTTGAATTATGCGAAGACGACTCCGGAATGGAGTTTCATCGGTTCCAATAGCTCCGTAGGGTATTTTTGGTCTTAGGAGCGTGTTCAAATGTTGATTTGGAGGTCAGTAGGTCATTTCGGCGTTAATTGGCAAAAGTTGGGAAGTTGGATGAATTTTGGGATTTTTGACGGGGGTGGAATTTGTGATATCTGGGTCGGATTCCGATTCAAGAAGTTGGAATAGGTCCGCAATGTCATTTATGACTTGTGTCAAAAATTTAAGGTCAATCAGACTTGATTTGATAGGTTTTGGCATTGAATGTTGAAGTTGGATGTTCTAAAGTTCACTAAGCTTGAATTGGGGTGCGATTCATGTTTTAGCGTTATTTGATGTGATTTGTGGGCTCGATTAAGTTTGTATGATGTTGTAGGACTGGTTGGTTATTTGGTTGAGGTTCCGGGGGCCTCGGGTGGATTACGAATGGTTAATGAATCGAATCGGAGTTGGAAGATTTTTTCAAGTGCACCAGTTCTGGTGCAACCGCACCAGCACAAGATTGACAGCTGGTGCAAGCTCGCAGAAGCGAGCATTTGGTCGAAGATGCGGAGTTGGCCTTGCCAGCAGTGGTCGTAGAAGTAGATCCTTTCCCAGCAGTGGTCGTGATGGCAGGAGCACAGAAGCGCTTGTGGTGGGTCGCAGGTGCGATCCTCTCCTGCAGAAGCGGTTCCGCAAATGCGGGCCCTTGTCCGCAGAAGCGGAGGCCCTAGAATTTAGTGTTTTCCGTACCTTCGATGGTTTTTCCGCAAGTACGGTGTCGCAGAAGCGACTCTTGGGCCGTAGATGCGATTTTGCTGCGCAGTGTTTGAAAAATAAAAGATTTCGGGATTTCTCTCATTTTGGACTTTGTAATCTCGGTCTTAGGCGACTTTTGAGAGGATTTTCGAGGAGATTCTCGAGGGTAGTCCCTTGTTTCATTTTTAATCATTAATCTTGTTTCCCCCATTGAATTTTCCCCCTAGTATATATGTGATTAAGGTGGAATTTGGGAATTTGAGACTAGAGATTTGGAAGTTTAATTTGGGGGTTTGGGTGGCGATTTGGTGTTGGAATTGAGTAATATTGGTATCGTTGAACTCGTGGTTGAATGGGTTCGTATTTTGTGATCCCGATTCAGAGACGTGGGCCCGGGTCGACTTTTAGGTCTATTTCCTAATTTCTTGTTAAAGTCATGATTTCTTTATTTAGATTAGTTTTCTATAGTTGTATTTATATTATGTAATTCCTTTTGGCAAGATTTGGGCCACTCGGAGTTAGAAAGTCAAAGAAAAGGCGTTCTTGTTGACTGGTCGAGCTCGATTTGACGTAAGTGGCATGTCTAACCTTGTGTGGCAAAAATTCCCCTATGGTTTTGGTACTGTTGTGATATTTGAAATACGTGCAGGCCATGTACGTGAGGTGACGAGTGCGTACATAGGAAATATGTTAAAAAACCTGGTTCTTGCTAAGTAGTTCTCTTTTAATTCCTTAATTGAGTTATCCTATCCTGTGTAGTCATCATGCTTAGCCTAATGTCACAAGCCTACTCTTTTGAACTCTTACTTGCAATTTGTGCAACATGCTTAATTGAATTACCTGTTTTCTTGATTTGTATTCATTCTTTAATTGTAGGACCTCGTGATGCAAGTTCGTTGCTCCTTAAGTTCTGAGTTGTGTATTTACTTTTGGGACTACGAGGCGGTACCTCAGGAGATCCCTTGTTGCATATTTACTTTTGGGACTATGAGGCGGTATCTTGGGAGCTCGTATTTACTTTTGGGACTAGGAAGCAGTACCTCGGGAGTGCCCCTGTTGTTATTCCTATATGATGTGTAGTTTCCTTTTTGTATTTCTCATTGTTAAATTCTCAGTTGTTTCATCATATTATATTAGCTCTCTTTGCCTTGTTTATTTTGTTCCAGTAGGGCCTTGACCTGACCTTGTCACAACCCTATTAAGGTTAGGCTTGGCACTTACTGGGTACCGTTGTGGTGTACTCATGTTACTCGTCTGCACATCCTTTTGTGCTAGTCCAGGTACCTGCTACCAGCCCCGCTATCAGTGAGCAGTGACATCATGAAGACTTCAAGGTATATCTGCTAGCATCCGTAGACCTCGTAGTCCCCCTCTACCTTTTTGATATCCTTATTCCCTTATCTTAATTAGACTCTGATGTATAGGGACGTTTGGTATTACTTTTAGAAGCTTGTGGCTTATTTCTACCGGGTTTTGACAATTTTAATCATTTTTAATTGCAATTTTATTTATTCCAGATATTGAGACTTGAGTTTTAGCTTACATTCAGTTATTTCGCGTAATTGTTAGGCTTACCTAATCTTGGAGACTAGGTGCCGTCAGGGCATCCTATAGAGGGTAAATGGGGTCGTGAAAAGTTGGTATCAGAGCCCAAGGTTCACAGGTGTTATGAGTCACAAGCAGGTATAGTAGAGTCTCGTAGATCGGTACGGAGACGTCTGTACTTATCTTTGGGAGGCTATAGAACTATTAGGAAAAGCTTCACATCTTTGATTCCCTATCGTGCGAGATCTTTGTTTCGGATTCTAAATTTCTGTGTTTCTATTCTCTCACAGATGGTGAGGACACGTACAGCTGGATCATATGACCAGGCATTCGCACCCCCTGCTGGAGCCGTGAGAGGCCGGGGTCGAGGTAGAAGCCAAGGACGTCCACGTGGTGCAGCCAGAGCACCCGCACGAGCTGCTACGGATGAGCCACCAGTAGCTCCAGTTGGAGGGCACACACCTAAGACGCCTGTTGCTGCACCCGCCCTCTAGGAGACATTAGCCTAGTTTCTTAGTATGTTCAGCACTCTAGCTCAAGCAAGGTTGATCCCACTTACTCCTGCCACATCTCAGGCCGGGGGAGGAGCTCAGACTCCCGTCGCCACCCGCCCTCCAAAAGACTTTAGCCCAGTTTCTTAGTATGCTATGAGAGTTTGAGATTGGAGGGTTTGCTGATTCGAGAGAGAGAGGAGAGAGAGGCCACGAGGTCTCGAGAGTCTGGCACATATAGTGGTACTTGTGTCCCTACTGCAGCTCGTCATGGTAAGGGTTATGTGGGTCGCCCCATTCATTCAGCACTTCGAGCCACTAGTGGTGCTCCAGCCACTCCCAGGCCCCAGGCTCCCTATTATGCACCGCCACTGTCTAGTGCACCTCCTGCATGGGGTGCTTTCAACGGTCAATCCAGCCGATCAGGCCCGAGCCAGTCACAGCAGCCACGCCCTCCGAGAGCTTATTTTGAGTGTAGTGACACTCGTCATGTGGTGAGTGATTTCCCCAGATTTGGGAGGAGTGCACCTCCACAGGCTACTCAGACTCTGCGTATTCCACCAGGTCCTCAGGCTTCTCAATTCATGATTGCAGCCCCAGTTCCCACCCCACCTGCATAGCCAGCTAGAAGTGGAGGTCGAGCAGGTAGAGGTCACTCTAGAGGGGGAGGCCAGGCCAAATATTATTCCTTTCCTGCTAGGACGGAGGCACTTGTATCCGATTCTATCATCACGAGAATTATTCCGGTCTGTCATAGAGATGCTTCAGTCTTGTTTGATCCAGGCTCCACTTATTCCTATGTGTCGTCTTATTTAGCTCCGTATTTGGGTGTATCCCGTAATTCTTTGAGTTCTCCTCTCTATGTGTCTACACCCGTGGGTGATTCTAATATTGTGGACCGTGTGTATCGGTCGTGTTTGGTTGTTCTCAATAGTTCTGAGACTAGAGCTGCTTTATTATTGCTCAGTGTGGTAAACTTTGATGTTATTTTTGGCATGGACTAGTTGCCACCCCATTATGCTATTCTTGATTGTCACGTCAAGACCGTGACACTGGCTATGCCAGGATTACCATAATTAGAGTGGAGAGGTACCTTAGATTATGTTCCTAGCAGAGTTATCTCAGTTCTAAAGGCTCAGTGGATAGTTGAGAAGGGGTGTGATGCGTATTTAGCTTATGTGAGAGATGTCAGTGTTGATACTCCTAACGTTGAGTTAGTTACGGTAGTGAGGGACTTTCCAGATGTATTTCCAGCAGATCTTTCGGGCATGCCGCCCATCAGGGACATCGACTTTGGCATTGATTTGTTACCGGGCACTCAGCCCATCTTTATTCCTCCATATCATATGGCCCCTCCCGAGTTGAAGGAGTTCAAGGAGCAGTTGCAGGAGTTGCTTGATAAGGGCTTCATTCGGCCTAGTCTGTTGCCTTGGGGTGCTCCAGTCTTGTCTGCGAAGAAGAAGGATGGTTCCATGCGCATGTGTATTGATTACCGCCAGTTGAGTAGAGATACAATGAAGAACAGGTATCCATTGCCTCGTATTGATGACCTATTTGATCAGTTACAGGGTGCTAGAGTGTATTCCAAGAGTTTTCCCGGCTTCCCTGGGTATTACCGCCGATTCATAAAGCGTTTCTCGTTTGTTGCTGCACCTATGACCAGATTGACCTAGAAGGGTGCTCCATTCAGGTGGACCGAGGATTGTGAGGAGAGCTTTAAAAGGCTCAAGACCGCTTTGACTATAGCCCTAGTGTTAGTGTTGCCTAGTGGTTCGAGGTCTTATTCTGTATATTGTAATGCATCGCACATTGGTCTCGGCGCGGTGTTTATTCAAGACGTTAGGGTGATTGCCTATGCGTCTAGACAGCTGAAGGTGCATGAGAAGAACTATCCTGTAACGACCTCGAGTTAGCAGCTATTGTTCATGTCTTGAAGATCTGGCAGCACTATTTTTATGGTGTCCCTTGTGATGTCTACACCGATCACCGGGGTCTACAGCATCTGTTTAAACAGAAAGGGTCTTAACTTGCGACAGTGGAGATGGTTGGAGCTGCTTAAGGATTATGACATCACCATTCCCTATCATCCCGGGAAGGCAAATATGGTGGCCGATCCTTTGAGTCGCAAGGTGGAGAGTTTAGGCAGTTTAGCATATCTACATGTATGATGACCCTTATCTGCTCGTCCTTAGGGATACGGTTCAGCACGGTAATGCGAAGGTCACTGCTGGAGATGACGGTGTATTACGGATGCAGGGTAGGCTATATGTGCCTAATATAGATGGTTTGCGTGAGTTGATTCTCCAGCAGGCTCATAGTTCGTGGTACTCCATTCAACTAGGTGCTGCGAAGATGTATTATGACTTGAGGCGGCACTATTGGTGGAGGTGGATGAAGAAATGCATAGTTGAATATGTAACTCAGTGCTTAAATTGTCAGTAGGTGAAGTATGAGCATCAGCGACGGGTGGTTGCTTCAGAAGTTGGAGATTCCAGAGTGGAGATGGGAGCGGATCACTATGGATTTTGCTTTTGGGCTCCCACGGACTCAGAGGATGTTCCATGCAGTTTGGGTGATTGTGAATAGATTGACCAAGTCAGCTCATTTCATTCCTGTGGTTACTACTTTCTCCTCGAAGCAGCTGGCCCAGGTTTACATTCGCGAGATTGTCAGACTTTATGGCATACTAGTATCTGTCATCTCTAACTGGGGTACACAGTTTACATTGCTGTTCTGAAGAGCCGTCCAGCATGAGTTGGGTACTCGGGTGGAGTTGAGTACATCATTTCACCCTCAGACGAACGGAAGTCCAAGCGCACTATTTAGATATTGGAGGATATGCTTCGTGCGTGTGTGATAGATTTTGGGGGTGCTTGGGATTAGTTCTTGCCACTTGCGGAGTTTTCCTACAACAACAGTTATCAGTCGACCATTCAGATGGTGCCGTATAAGACTTTGTATGGTAGACGGTAGGTTGGTTCGAGCCCCACGAGGCTAGGCTATTGGGTACAGACTTGGTTCATGATGCCTTGGAAAAGGTTAGATTGACTCAAGATTGACTTCGTACAACCCAGTCCAGACAGAAGAGTTATGCGGATCAGAAGGTTCGCGATGTTGCTTTCATGGTTGAGGAGCGGGTCTTGCTCCGGGTTTCGCTCATTAAGGGTGTTATGAGGGTCGGGAAGAGGGGCAAGTTGAGCTCTAGGTATATTGGGCTTTTTGAGATTCTTGAGACGGTTAGAGAGGTGACTTACATACTTGCACTACCACCAAGTCTCTCTGAGTTCATCCAGTGTTCTCCATGCTCCGAAAGTATCACGGTGATCTATCTCATGTGTTAGACTTCAGCTACGTCCAGTTGGACAAGGATCTATCTTATGTTGAGGAGCCAGTGGCCATTTTGGACAGGCGTTCCGAAAGTTGAAGTCAAAGAACATCGTGCCAGTGAAGGTGCAGTGGAGGGGTCATCCGGTCGAGGAGGCGACTTGGGAGTCCGAGCATGATATGCACAACCGTTATTCTTATCTTTTCACTACTCCAGGTATGTCTCTATACTCGTTCGAGGATGAATGTTTGTTTTAAGAGGGGAAAGATGTAATGACCCGGCCAGTCGTTTTGAGAGTATTAGCCCCAAACCCCTAAAATAGAAACTTAAGTTCTAGGAAATTGACCGTAGCTTGAATTGTGTGAATGCGACTCCAGAATAGAGATTCATCAATTCCAATAGCTCAGTAGGGTGATTTTTAGTCTTAGGAGCGTGTCCGGATGTTGATTTGGGGTTCGTAGGTCATTTCGGTATTAATTGGCGAAAGTTGGGAAGTTGGATGAATTTTAGGAAGTTTGACTAGGAGTGGACTTTTTAATATCGGGGTCAGATTTTGATTCCGGAAGTTGAAACAGGTTCATAATGTCATTTATGACTTGTGTGAAAAATTTGAGGCAAATCGGACTTGATTTGATAGGTTTCGGCGTCGAATGTTGAAGTTTGAAGTTCTAAAGTTCACTAAGCTTGAATTGGGGAGTGATTCGTATTTTTAGGCGTTGTTTGATGTGATTTGAGGACTCGACTAAGTTTGTATGATGTTGTAGGACTAGTTGGTATATTTGGTCGAGGTCTCGGGTGCCGCGGGTGGATTACGGATGGTTAACGAATCGAATCGAAGTTGAAATATTTGTTGAAGTGCACCAGTTCTGGTGCTACCACACCTGCGCAAGATTGACTGCAGGTGCAAGCTCGCAAAAGCGAGCATTTGGTCGCAGATGCGAAGCTGGCCTTGCCCAGCAGTGGTTGTAGAAGTGGATCCTTTACCGCAGAAGCACCTTCGCTTCTATGATGGCAGGAGCACAGAAGTGCTTGGGGTCGTAGGTGCGATACACTCCCCGTAGAAGCGGTTCCGCAAATGCGGGCCCTTTTCTGCAGAAGCGGAGGCCCTGGATTTTAGTGTTTTCTGCACCTGCGATGGTTTTTCCGTAGGTGCGGCGTCGCAAAAACGACTCTTGGGCCGTTGATGCGGTTTTGCTGGATAGTGTTTTAAAAATGAAGAGTTTTGGGATTTCTCTCATTTTGGACTTTGTAAACTCAGTCTAAGGAGATTTTTGAGAGGATTTCCTAGGGGATTCTTGAGGTAAGTCCCTTGTGTTCATTTTAAATCAATAATCTTGTTTTCCCAATTTTCCACCTAGTTTATGTGTGTTTAAGGTGAAATTTGGGAGTTTGAGACTAGGGATTTGGAGAGTTTAATTTGTGGGTTTGAGTGGCGCGATTTGGTATCGGATTTGAATAATACTGGTATGGTTGGACTAGTGGTCGAATGGTGTTCATATTTTTTGACTTTTACCCGATTCCGAGACATGGGCCCGGATCGACTTTTAGGGCTATTTCCTAATTTCTTGTTAATGTCATGATTTCTTTATTTAGATTAGTTTCTTATAGTTATATTTAGAGTATGTAATTGCTTTTAACTAGATTTGGGCCATTCGGAGTCGGAAAGTCGAGGAAAATGCATTCTTATTGACTAATTGAGCTCGATTTGAGGTAAGTGACTTGTCTAACCTTGTGTGGGGAAATTCCGCTTAGGTTTTGGTACTGTTGTGATATTTGAAGTACGTGAAGGCCATGTATCCGAGGTGACGAGTGCATACACGGGGTATATGTTGTAAAATCTGGTTCTTGCTGAGTAGTTCTCTTTTAATTCCTTAACTGAGTTGTCCTAGCCTGTGTAGTCATCATATTTAGCCTAATGTCACATGCCTACTTGTTTAAACTCTTACTTGCAATTTGTGCAACATGCTTAATTGAATTACATGTTTCCTTAATTTGTATTCAATCTTTAATTGTAGGATTCTCACTGTATGTTCGTTGCTCTTTAAGTTGTGAGTTGTGTACTTACTTTTAGGACTAAGAGGAGGTATCTCGGGAGACCCCTGTTGCATATTTACTTTTGGGACTATGAGGAGGTACCTCAGGAGTTCACCTGTTGCGTATTTACTTTTGGGACTACGAGGCGGTACCTCAGGAGTGCCCTTATTGTTATTCTTATATGTTGTGTAGTTTCCTTTCTGCATTTCTCGTTGTTAAATTCTTAGTAGTTTCATCATATTATATTAGCTCTCCTTGCCTTGTTTATTTTGTTCCAGTAGGGCCCTGACCTGACCTCGTTACTACTCTACTGAGGTTAGGCTGGGCACTTACTGTGTACTTGCGGTGTACTCATGCTACTCTTCTACACATCTTTTTGTGCAGATCCAGGTACCTCCCACCAGCCCCGCTATTAGTGAGCAGTGACTTCATGGAGACTTCAAGGTATATCTGCCAACGTCCGCAGACCTCGTAGTCCTCCTCTACATTTTTGATGTCGTTCTTCCCTTATCTTCATTAGACTTTGATGTATAGAGACATTTAGTATAGCTTTTAGAATCTTGTGGTTTATTTCTACTGGGTTTTTGGAATTATAATCATTTTTAACTGCAGTTTTATTTATTCCAGATATTGAGACTGGAGTTTTAGCTTATATTCAGTTATTTTGCTTAATTTTGTTAGGCTTACCTAGTCTTAGAGACTAGGTGCCGTCACGATATCCTACGGAGGGCAAATGGGGTCGTGACGATGATAGAGTGTGCTTCAACTGTACTAATATTTGAATAGTATAAGCTAGAAGATAAAGTTGGTAATTTTTCTACAACGTACTTCTGGCCAGAAACATTCTTTGTAATACAAAGATACTCCACATTCATTTCATTTATCGTCTCAACATGATACCCGTTTCGGCGGATATCTATAAAACTCAACAAGTTTCTTCGTGACGTGGAGGAGAATAATGCATTGTCTATGTTAATTTTTGTTCCCTTAGATAGAAGTATAGTGGCTCTTCCGAAGCCATCAATCAAATTTATATAACCAGAAATTGTTGAAACATTTGCTTTTTCCTTATGCAAATAAGAAAAGTATTTCTGATCTTTGAATATGGCACGAGTTGATCCACTATCAATTACACAAATATCTTCATGATTGGTCTTTGATCCAAACATAATTTGAGGATTATCCATATTTCAAAATGACATAAAACAAAATATATTATAGCAAAAATCATTATCAAGGCATAACTTTTTATTTATGTACAATAATTACATAACCATACTTGCTACTACAAACAATTAAAATATTTACATTTCTATAGATTCATCACCGATCATGTTTCTCCTTCTGGGAGTGCAAAGTAATCAGCTACAGCCAAATGCATGAAGTCTAAGTTACCTTCAGAAATAAAATTTGCTTCAGCATTCTTTTCTGTCTTCTTCAGGGAGGCTTGATAAAGCTCAACCAGGCGCTTTGGCATACGACAGGTACGTGACCAGTCCCCTTTTCCTCCACATCTATAGCATGCATTTTATGTATTTGTTGCTTGCACCGCTTCATGCTTTTGCTCTTTTCTTTTCCACTACTGGTGGTGAGGATGGCTCTTTGGTGCATTATTATTACCACGATTAGAGTTTCTTCCCCGACCATGGCCATGACCACGACTGGAGCCACGACCTCTTCCATGCTTAGCTTGGTGGAAGTTCATCTCATTCGCTTCAGGGAATGGACAAGAACCAGTAGGTTGGCTTTCATGATTTTTCATTAATAGCCCATTATGCTGCTCGGCTACGAGAAGATGTGAGATAACTTCAGAATACTTTTTGAATCCCATCTCTTGATATTGCTACTGCACGAGCATATTCGAGGCACGAAAAGTGGTGAAAGTTTTCTCCAACATATCATGATCAGTAATATTACCACATAATTTCAATTGGGTTTTTGAATGAGTCCAATCATATCGTGCCTGTGGAAGAACGCCCATCTTCAGTTGGTCATATTTATCTTTCAAATTGTTCCACAATATGACTAGACCTTTAGCAGTAAGACATTTCATTTTCAGGCCTTGATCAAGGTGATGGCATAGGAATATCATTGCTTTGGCACGGTCTTGATTTGATGCTTGATTTTTATCCTTGATGGTGTCTGCCAGACCCATCGCATCAAGATAAATTTCATCATCAAGCACCCAAGACATGTAGCTTTTGCCCGATATATCCAAGGCTAAAAATTCAGTTTAGAAAGAGTTGACATTATTTAGAAAAAAAAAAAGTTCGTACCTCTGATACTTTCAAAGTATTTGTTAGAGATGGCAGAGTCTCGTGAAGATAACGTGTTATAAAATAAAGAATGTAAAGTAAAGACAAGTATAGACAGAAGCTGATATATTATTTAACTTCAAACTGATGTACATAATGAACTGAAAACTCCCCTATTTATAGAAGAATGGAAGCAGCTGCGAGGCTTTTCTTGAGTTGCTTGTAAGCTATCTGCATGAGCTGCTTGCAACCTGCCTGTTTAATAAGAAGCTGCTGTAAATTATTTCATTGAGTTTCTTGCAACCCGCCTGCATCAGCTGCTTGTAGATAAAATTCAATAGAATACCAAACGGATAATCTTCTTCATTATCTGTAGCGGAGTAATAAATAAACATTCACATTATAATTATTTTCATAACAAGTCGCAAATTTTCAAACCTATCAAATAATCACTAATAATATAAAAAGCACATAATTAATAGAATGTTCTTAATTGTCGGCTGCTAAAACAAAATTTACAAACAAAATAAAATAAACAATCAGCAAGGGAACACCAAATACGTCAGATGTAGTATATGCCAATGAACATGTTGACATGAGACTGTCCTACAAATATGGTATCTGCCTATCAAGAAAATCACAACACAATACATACTCGCAACCTCCATCAATAGCAGCAGAGTAGAGATGGGCAAGGAATACGCTATGTTAAAGTTTGCCTTCGTATTCGCTATTCTCGTCACAACAATTACTGGTCATCTTTCTTTCTCTGTATTTTTTGAAATTTATTTATTTTACTATCTTAAATATTTTTTAAAACGTTTTAAATCTTTAACTATTATAAGTTGTTATACTCTTTTACGTAGTTTTAATCTTTAACTGTTTTACGACTTATTATACTTTTTGATGTAGTATTCAAATATGTAACTTTTATTTTCTTGAACAACTAAACTAAAATTCACGCCAAAGATAAAGTACTTTATCGTAGTATGTATTCTCGAAACATTGCCACATAAATGAATCAGAGATAGTATATTGTTGATACATATATATAGTTAAGTTTACTCATATGAATACAAAATTGCAGACTATATATGTATTATCGAGCTAATTTATATAAATTGATTCCATAGTTTCTTTTTACACTATCGGTATATTTTAAGTAGTTATAATAGTTTACCTGCTTTTTCAAGAACTTATCATGGATGATTAGTTGTGATTATCTTTTACGTGCTAATTAATAATGTAAAAATTTCATTACATTTAGTATGTAAACTCTTGCATAAATGTTCCTAACATTACTAATCTAATCTTAGCTGTGATCATGTCATGCAGTTAATCTGTCTTCTTCTCAGAAGATGCAATCAATGGCTATGCGAAATTTGCCCCACAATATGCTGTCGGTGAAACAAATATTACTGCCACTCAATGATTTCATGACATGCGGGAGAATTTGTCGTAAAAAGAGTGATTGCTCAGACGGTTGGATTTGTTATGAGTGCATATATACTCCTGCGACTGTTATTGCTCCTGCCCTCTACCAGTGTGACTTGTGAGAAGATCTTTCCCAAAAATAACTTTACCAAGTTCTCCAGTGAAAAAAAAAAAACCATTGGTTGGTGCAGATATTTGTTAATTAATTGCGTGTCTATGATTTAAGCATTCTCATATAGTTTGCTTTCAGTTTTGTATCGTTAAAAAAAATAAGTCCAGCTGTTTACTAATGTGATGGTCTCTAGCATGGAGGATTAGTAGTTTGTGGATAGAGTAGTTTACATACTACAAAAAGTAATAATTATGTGATAGCGCAAGAATATTTCACACATAGATCTTATTTAAGGTGTTATTTCTGAGATACATTTCTCTGCATTTTTATGGGAACAATTATTTGCTCACAATATCGTTTTAGAGATATAATTTTTTGCGAAAATGATATATTATGTATAAATGTTCTCAATTTAATAATAAAAGGCATACTTAATCTCAAAGAGATGATATGCTCTATTCTTCACGATACGAAAAACGATACTCTTCCTCTATTATTAGTGGTTGTTTCGTCGTAGGAATCCCGTACAGGTGGTGCACTAAAAGAGGACTATCCCATGTGAGTACTTTGAGGTCCCTGATTAATTGGAGCACCACGAGTAGTCTGAAATGCAGACTGGACTGCCCGAGCCTCTACTGTGATGGGTCATAGCTGAAGAGTAGAATCCGCTGAATCCTCCAGAACCTTGAGACCTCTTGGCCTCCTTATCCTCCATCTCCTCACACTTAATACGCTCTAACCTCCTGGGAATCTCCACAACTAGCTGAAATGGAGTATCAGTCTCCAACTCCCGAGCCATGCTGAATCTAAGACCATAACTTAGCCCCTCAATAAATCTGCGGACTTGCTCTCTGATTGTGGGAACCAAAGTAGGTGCATGACGGGATAGTTCACTGAACCTAATGGCATACTCCGTCGCCGTCGTGGTGCCCTGACGCAGCTGCTCGAACTCTATGAGCGATGCATCCCGAAGGATTTAGGGAACAAACTCCCTCAAAAACATCTTTGAAAATTGAGTCCAAGTGAGTGGTGCTGCATTAGTTAGCCTACCCTCCTCACAAACCTTCCACTACTGATATGCTGCTCCCCACAGCTAAAATGTAGTAAAAGTAACTCCACTCACCTCCAAAATACCCATGGTGCGGAGAATACGTTGACAGTTCTCTAGAAAACCTTGCGCATCCTCGGTAGACGTGCCACTGAAAGTAGGCGGACCATATTTCTTGTACATCTCAAGACTCTTCTCCTCCTCCTTTAATGCCCCTGGGCTGACCTTAGACTGAACTAGAATAACATATTGTACCGGCACTACACCCAGATTCTGACCAATATATGCCCGCTGATCTAGAGTATGGCAGTAGGAGTCTGCGCTCCTTCCCTAATATGTGAAGTACGTGGTGCAACGGGGATCTGTCTCGCCTGAACCAATGTAACGAATATGCTATGGAACTACGCTAAAGTCTCTTGAAGTTCAGGGGTAACAACAGGCGCCTCCGGAGCCTGTCCCCCAACCGGAACTACTAGTGGCTCCTCAACTGCTACTCTGTCTCTAGTTGCGACACTGTAACGACCCTGTCGGTCGTTTCGAGTGTTATGGCCCCGTTCTCACATTTAGTCCTTATTATATGTTCAATTGTTGTTATGCGACTTGCCGGGGTGGTTGATTTGGTTCCGGGGGATGTTTCAGAATGAATTAGGACACTTAATCCCAAGGTTGAAAACGTAGGTTGAAAGAGTTGACGGAATATTGACTTATGCGTAAATGGCTCCGGAATGGAGTTTCAATGATTCTGATAGCTCCGTAGGTTGATTTTGGACTTAGGAGTGTGTTCGAATATGGATTTGGAGGTCCGTAGGTGATTTTGGCTTGAATTTGCGAAAGTTGAACAAAATGGAAGTTTAGAGAGTTGAGAAGTTTAATCGAGAGTTGAATTTGTGGTTAGCGGGATCGGATTTTGGTTCTGGAAGTTAGAATGGGTCTTTTGTGTTAATTATGTCTTGTGTGCAAAGTTTAAGGTTAATCGAAGTTGGTTTGATATGCTTAGACATTAGTTTTGAAAGTTAGAAGTTCATAAGTTCATTAGGCTTGAATCGATTTGCAATTCGGGGTTTTAGCGTTGTTTGATGTGATTTGACGCTTCAAGCGAGTTTGTATGATTTTTTAGGACTTGTTGGTATGTTTGGTTGAGGTCCCGAGGGCTCGGGTGTGATTCGAACCATGTTGGCCGTATTTTGGAAATTTGAAGGGCTACTGATTCCTTGATACGCAATCACGAGTGGGATATTGCGATCGCGAAGAGTTGTTTGTCATTGATGGGACATTTGTTATATGCGATCGCGAGGAGAGGTCTGCGATCGCTGAGCTTTGGCAGTTAATGAATCGCGAACACGTAGGTTGATTCGCGTCCGTGAAGAGGAAAAGAGAATGCTGGGAGTCCACGTGGTTTGTTCTTCGCAATCGCGTAGCTTGAGGAGATTGTGAATCGCGTTCGTACTTGGTATTCCGCGTTCACGGAGAGTTAATTGGGCAGCCTATGAAATTGTACCTCGAGATCACAAAGCATTTCCCGCGATCGCGAAGAAGATCATCTAGGCAGACTTTTAAATATAAAAAACGAGGGTTAGAGTTATATTTCATAATTGGAATTTAGGCGCTCGGATTGAGGCGATTCTTGGAGGGATTTTCAAGGAATTAATTGTGGTAAGTGATTCTAACTCAGATTTTGTTAATATATATGAATATATCATTGTTATCATTATTTAATTAGTATTTTGGGTTGAAAGATTGGGGGAAATTTGTAAAAACTTCATAGGCTTAAATTTGAGGATTTAAAGGACGAGATGTGATCAGAATTGAGTAATTTTTGTATGTTTGAACTCGTGATTGAATGGGTGTTCGAATTTTGTTAATTATGCCGGATTCTGAGACGTGAGCCCAAGGTTGACTTTTTAACTTTTATTAAAGAACTTAGCTTATTCATACGGAATTGATTCCTATAGCATGAGTTGATTGTATCGAGTTGTCTATGGCTATATTCGAGGTGTTCGGAGGCCGATTCGTGAGGCAAGGGCTTATTGGAGTAGAGATTTGCACGGTTTGAGGAAATTAACACTTCTAACCTTGGTTCTGAGGGTATGAATCCCTCAATTAGGTGTTATGTGGTTGGTGTAGAGGTGAATCACATGCTATGTGACGGGCGTGTGGGCGCGCAATGTAGTTATTGTGATACGGTCGATTCCGTGGTGTTTTGTAGTCATCAAACCTTGTTTCTATTCATGTGATCTCTATGTGTTAGAGTAATTGAGCTGCAATCCTTGCTAGAATCATGTTAGGCTATATGCTTATCTGGTTGAGACCCACTAGGGTCATTCCTGCTGTTGAATTATTTACTTAGAAGGTAATATTATACTTAGTCACATCCATCATTTGCATATCATATCTCAGTCTTTGTTACTATTTATTGTCGTATTATATATCAATGTTTGGGCTGATTGGCATGAGATTTGTGAGACCAAAAGACTAAAGAGATTGATGATTGGGTTGGGCCTCAGAGCTGTGTTGTGAGTGAGGTTTGTGGATCGGGCTGCACACCACAGCAGGACTTTTAGGTTTTATAATTATGGGATCGGGCTGCACGACGCATTAGGCTAGATTGTGTTTATATTAGCGCTTAGGCAAGATTTGCGAGTCTGGCAAACCAGTAGTTAGCGCAAGTACCGTACAGTGTTGAGTGGCTGAGTTTGATGAGCGAGAATTGAGACGGTCAGATTGAGTACTCTGAGAGTGTGAGTACATGAGGTTTTCGTTGAGTTGCACCACATGTGACATGCACCTTGACATGTACACATAGAGATGTAATATTCATCTTATCGATTATACTTGGAATGTTTTATCTCTATTGAACTTAATTGTTAAACCTTGAAGCATGTCTACATTCATCCGTACTGTGTACCAATAGATTTTGAGATTCTCTGAGATATTATTGTCGTATTTCCTGTCATTTCTGTACTGTTAATTTATCTAATTGGACTGTATTGGTTGACCTCACACTACATTCTGCACTTCGTATGCAGATCCAAGTACCTCCTGGCACGGAGGTTGCTAGTGTTGGAGCTTATTTAGTTCGGAGACTATCGAGGTAGCTGCCTTGACGTCCGTAGACCTTGACTCTCCTCCTTTTTCTTTTAATTTCACTTATACTGCTCTACCATCCTAGGAAGTGTTCAGCAGTTAGACCATGTTATTGTATAGATGCTCATGTACAAAGTGACACCAGGATTTTGGGAAAATTTGTATTGAGATTTTATTTACTTAAGCCTATTTTAGTATGTTTTAAATTAAAGACTCCTGTATTTGTGAGTTGTCGGCTTTTCTAGTATCGCGATAGGCGCCATCACGACAGATGTGATTTTGGATCTTGACAAGTTGGTATCAGAGTCTAGGTTACAAAGGTCTCATGAGTCATGAGCATGTTTAGTAGAGTCTTGCGGATTGGTATGGAGACGTCTGTACTAATCTTCGAGAGGCTGCCGAACCATTAGGAAAACTTCACTTTTTGTGTCTTGCCCTAAAAATTTTTTGATTCCAGAAACTAAAACTATTATTCTATTCTCTCATAGATGGTGAGGACACGTGCGACCGAATCGCTGTACAGCCACCAATACCACCGGTTAGGGCCACGAGAGGCCAGGGCTGCGGTAAAGGCCGAGGCGCAGCTCGTACAGCAGCTAGAGCAGTACCAGTAAACCCAACGGTTGCTCCAGCTTAGGAGCAGATTCCAGATGTGGTTTAGCCGGTGGACCAACTCAGGCACCAGCTGTGCCCATTGTGATTCCAGGCCTTCAGGAGGCTTTGGACCAGATACAGGTGGTTTCTATTCAGGCCGCGCCAGTCACTTCTCAGGCCACGGGAGGTGCTCAGACACTCGCCGCCCGTACTCCAGAGTAGGTGATGTAGGGACTTCAGACACCGGGGTTACTACTAGCGCAGCTGGTTCCAATTGCCCAGGCCCAGGTGGGTCCCGTTATGAGTGATGAGGAGCAGAAGAGGCTAGAAATGTTTGGGAGGCTCAAGCCTCCATCATTCAGTGGGGCTAACTCAAAGGATGCTCAAGACTTCATAGATAGGTGCCAGCGGATTCTTTGCACGACGGGTATTCTGGAGAGTAGTGAGATCTCTTTGCTACTTTTCAGCTGTCGAGGGCAGCCTTTTGATGGTGGGAGGCCTATGAGCGGAGTAGGCTAGCTGATGCTGCACTACTTTCATGGCACGAGTTCTTCGTTATCTTCTTGGAGAAGTTTATTCCACCGACACGCAGAGAGATGTTGCGTAGGAAGTTTGAGAAGCTACGCTAGGAGGGCATGTTCGTGACCCAATACGAGATGGGATTTTCAGAGTTGGCTCGTTATGCGGTCTGGTTGGTTCCCACGGAGAAGGAGAGGATTAGGAGGTTCATTGATGGCCTCAACTAGGGACTGCGCTTTGCTTTGACTCGAGAGAATGTATCAGGGGTTAGGCTCGACGAGGTTGTTGATATTGCTAGGCGGCTAGAGCTGGTCTATAGTCAGGAGCATGAGGAGAGGGAGCCCAAGAGGCCTCGTGGATCGGGTTGTTTCAGCGGTGTTTCTTCTAGGGGTTAGCCCTACCACAACAAGTGTCATCCTTATAGGCCCGCTCAGATGGCTTGTTCGATTCATCGTGGTGCATTAGCTAGCCATGGTTCATATAGTACTTGTCCGGGTCAGTCATCTCTCAGTACCCTCCCAACTCAGAGTTCATCTTAGTGCTCCATCAGTTCAAGGTTTATTTGTGCCGGGTTCTTCTAGCAGTTATTCTTGTTCTCAAGGTCCAATTGAGTCCCCACTACCATTGACGGATCGGGGTTGCTACGAGTGTGGGGAGTTTGAACATGTGAGGAGGTAATGCCCTTGTCTCTTGGAAGATCCAGTTCAGCAGAGGGTTCATGCTATGACTTCTACACGAGTTACTTCACTACCTGCTCAGCCAGCTCGGGGTGGGGCTCAGGCAACTAGAGGTCGCCCTTCAAGGGGAGGCTAATCAGGTAGCGGCCAGCCTCGATTCTATGCTATTCCTGCTAGGCCATAGGCCGTTGCTTCAGACAAAATGATCACATCTATTGTCTCAGTATTCCACATGGATGCTTCTATATTATTTCACCCTAGTTCCACTTATTTGTGTGTATCATCATATTTTTCTCGTTATTTGGATATGCCTTGTGAGACCTTAGTTTCACCTGTTCATGTATCTACGCCGATGGGCGATACTATTATTGTGGACTGTGTGTATTAGTCGTGTATGGTGACTTTTTTGGGATTGGAGACTAGAGTTGATCTCTTATTGCTTAGTATGGTGGATTTCGACGTGATTTTGGGTATGGATTAGTTGTCCCCATGTCAAGCTATTCTGGATTGTCACGCTAAGACCGTGACGTTAGCGATGCCGGGATTGCCAAGGATCGTGTAGAGAGGTTCTCTAGATTATGTTCCCTGCATGGTGATTTCTTATCTGAAGGCCCAACGAATGGTTGGGAAGGGGTGTCTTTCATATTTGGCCTTTGTAAGGGATCCTGGTGCTGATACTCCTACAATTGATTTTGTTCCGGTAGTGCGAGACTTTCCGGATGTGTTTCTTACAGGCCTGGCGGGCATGCCACCCGACAGGGATATTGATTTTGGTATTGACTTGGTGCCGGGCACTTAGCCCATTTCTATTCCTTTGTATTGTATGCACCAACAGAGTTGAAAAATTTGAAAGAGTAGTGTTTAACCTCAAAATTGGATAACAATTGAATTTATACGTGGTTTTAAGGATACGTGATATAGTTTGATACAAAAATGAGAAATCAAATTGAAAATAGAATTAAGGATAAAAATAAATTCAAACCACACAAGACGGATGGCGTTAGCCTTGTATGTTGACCACCCTCGGTCAGGAAATGTTGCAATCGAGGTTGGGAATAGAATAATGAGACAATAATAACTAAAGAGAACAGTCTATTGCTATCTTTCGTGATGATATTCCAAGTCTCCTTTCAAATAATTAGACCCCCCTTTATATAGTAAGGGAATCATGCTTTAGGTATAACTCTATATAAGGTAAAAAAATCTCCTGATTTGCTAATTAAACGGCCCTGTTTATTTATGCCGAGATTCCCGCCGCGATGCTCGTCCCATTATAGATATTCTAGCTTTTCGTTATTTAGGTTCCGCGATCTGCCCTCGAGCATGTCTGGGGTCAGGATCGGTCCCGAATCACGGGCTCGGTATTCTCGAGGACGGACATTTTGACCTCGTGTTCTGCTTCGATGAAACTCGGGGTCAATCTTCAACTCTTCCCATTACGAGCTCGATCTTTTGTGTAATAGTCGAGCCCGATTTCAACCGTATACAATCAAGCCTGATTTCGACCGTATACAAATAGTCCCCTCGTTTTTCGAAGAGTAACGATGAGAAACAATATGAACATCAGATTCTCACTACAGGAGCTTCCAATTCCCATTCTGATAAGTGAAGATTGACTCATGACGTAAGTGATACGAATTTGATTCAGTGACTGATGGTCAAAATCCGCAGGTCCAGCAAAAACTCGATTGGGTCGATCAGCAAAATTTCAATGCTTTGTTGTTTTTCAGACGTCTCTGAGCCATGTTTATGTGGCCATAGCCTTTATTGTTCAGGCAATGCAAAATAGGCTTTATTCCCTCGGGTTTCGTTAACCCATAATGGCCTTAGCCTCTTTGCCAAATAAGCTATGTGCCCTCGGTTTTCGTTAACCCGGAATGAACTTAGCCTTTACATAGCTAAATAAGCTTTGTGCCCTCGGGATTTGTTAACCTGGAATGGCCTTAGTCTTTTAATTTGGGCATTGCCAAATAAGCTTTGTGCCCTTGAGCGCTGTTAACTCGGAACGGCCTTATCCTTTAAAGTTCGGGGGTTGCCTAATAGGTCTTATATTCCCTCGAGTGCTGCTAACTCGAAACGGCCTTAGCCTTTAAAGTTTTGGGGTTGCATAATAGGTCTTATGTCCCCTCAAGTGTTGTTAATTCGAAACGGCCTTAGCCTTTAAAGTTCAGGGGTTGGCTAATAGGTCTTATGTCCCCGAGACCTAATAACTTGGACACTCTGAGTTCGTTTTTCGGACGGTAGTCCCTGAGTGAGAGAGTGATTATTCAAACTCAAGTTAAGGTGGCCCTCGGCCTCGTTTTCCGATTGACAGTCTCCGAGTGAGAGAGTGATTATGCCAACTCTGGTTAAGGAGGCCCTCGAGCTCGTTTCCTTTGATAGCACATGTATAGGAGGTTACATGTTTGTTTGGATTGGTCGTTCCGTTATACTCGGGTATTTCGGGCATACGGAATTTCTTGGGTATTGGCTTCGGAGCCGCGCTTGGCAGGAAAGGGTTTTGCATGAACTTCCATGAATCCAGGCCCTCCAATACCGGAGGTGCTCCTGGGATTTGGTCTACCTTGGAAATATAAGCTTCCACCTTTTTGTCGTTGTCCTTAATCATTTTCTCCCCTGATTCTAACCGTTTTTTCAGCTCCTCGAGCATCTTTTTAATCTTAGGGTTAGTCCCCGATTAATGTTCATTCGAGCTTTCTACGACCTATTCGTCCCTTTGGGTAATTTCCCGGGATGGGTTGGGCTCATCCCTATTCGGTGCTCGGCTTTGGTTTTGTAACTGAGCTATCACCGCCTGTTGAGCCTGCAATATTTCGAAGATCACTCATAGGCTGATCCCATCGTCTTCAACGTTTTGGGTGTTTCGAGTTGCCGATCGAAATCCTGTATGAACGCTATTTTTGGGGTCGGTAGGTAGGTTCGTATCAACAGCCACATGCAAATTAGTGTCAATATGGTCTGCGATCAGGATCTCGTTACCGGGCGTTACGTTGTTATTTTCACCTTGGAGACCGGATTTGAGGTCAACATGCAGAGGTGCCGATTGAACGTTTGACATTTTTGTATTATAGCCTGTAATCAAAGACACTTCAAAGAGCAAGTGTGAAGCAGTGTGTGTTATGGATATTTGAATCAAATAACCACCATTATTCTTAGCCCCACGGTGGGCGCCAAACTGTTTACCCTCAAAATTGGATAACAATTGAATTTAAACGCGGTTTTAAGGATACGTGATCTAGTTTGATACAAAAATGAGAAATCAAATTGAAAATAGAAATAATGATAAAAATAAATTCAAACCACACAATTCGGATGGTGTTAGACTTCTATGTTGACCATTCTCGGTCAAGAAATGTTGTGATCGAGGTTGGGAATAGAATAATGCGACAATAATAAATAAAGAGATCAGTCTATTTCTATTTTTCGCGATGATATTCCAAGTCTCCTTACAAATAATTAAACCCCCCTTTATATAGTAGGGGAATCCTGCTTTAGGTACAACTCTATATAAGGTAAAAAATCTCCTGATTTGCTAATTAAACGGCCCGACTGATTTATGCGGGATTCCTCCGCGATGCTCGTCCCATTACGGATATTCTGGCTTTCCGTTACTTAGGTTCGGCGATCTCCCCTGAGCATGTGTAGGGTCAGGATTGGTCCCGAATCACAGGCTCGGTATTCTCGAGGACGGGCATTCTGACCTCTTGTTCTGCTTTGATGAAGCTCAGGGTCGATCTTCAACCCTTCGCGTTCCGAGCCCGATATTTTGTGCAATATTCGAGCCCAATTTCGACCGTATACAGCCGAGCCTGACTTCGACCGTATACAAGTAGCTTCAGGAGCTTCTTGATAAGGGGTTGATTGGGCCTAGTTTGTCGCCTTGGGGTGCACCAATTCTGTTATTGACGAAGAAGGACGGTACTATGCAAACGTGCATCAACTATAGGCGGTTGAACAAAGTTACAATCAAGAAGAAGTATTCTTTGTTGCACATTGATGATTTATTTGTCCAGCTTCAGGGAGGGAGGGTTTTCTCTAAGATTGATTTGAGGTCGGGGAATCACCGGTTGAAGATTTGGGACTCGGATATTCTGAAGTCGGCATTCAGAACTAGTTATGGTCACTATGAGTTCCTTGTGATGTCTTTTGGGCTGACCAATGCCCTAGCAGCATTCATGCATATGATGAACACTGTATTTAGGCAATATTTTGATTCGTTTGTCATAGTATTTATTGATGATATATCCGGTGTACTCACGTAGCCAGTAGGAGCATGCACATCATTTGAGGATTGTACTATAGAATTTGAGGGAGAAGAAGCTTTATGTCAAGTTCTCCAAGTGCTGGTAGTGGCTTAGTTCGGTGGCGTTCTTGGGGCACGTGGTGTGCAGTGAGGGTATTAAGGTGGATCTAAAGAAGATAAAGGCGGTTCAGAGTTAGCCTCGACCGTCTTCCGCAATGGAGATTCAGAGTTTTCTAGGCTTGGCCGAATATTATCATCACTGCGTGGAGGGTTTTTCATCCATTGCATCGCCTTTGACCAGGTTGACCCAGAATGGGGCTCCATTTAGATGGTCGGATGAGTGTGAGGAGAGCTTTTAGAAGCTTAAGACTACCTTGACCAATGCTCCAGTTCTAGTTTTGCCTTCAGCATAGGGTTCTTATACAGTGTATTGTGATGCTTCTTGGATTGGTATTGGGTGTTTCTTAATGTAGGAGGGTAGAGTGATTGCTTATTTTTCGTGCTAGTTGAAGCCCCATGAGGATCATCGAAGTCTCCAGCACTAGTTCAAACAAAAGGATCCAAATTTGAGGCAGCGGAGATTGTTGGAGCTACTAAAGGACTATGATATTACCATTCTATATCATCCCGGAAGGCCAATGTGGTAGCCGATATCTTGAGAAGAAAGACGGTGAGTATGGGTAGCCTTGCATTTATTCCTATTGGTGAGAGGCAAATTGCATTGGATGTTCAGGCCATGGCCAATAAGTTCGTGAGGTTAGATGTTTCGGAGTCCAGTCGGGTTCTATCTTGTGTGGTTTCCTGGTCTTCCTTATATGATCGCATTAGAGGATGACCCCCATTTGCTTGTCCTCAAGGACACGGTTCAGCACGGTGATGCGACTGAGTTTACTATTGGGGATGATGGGGTGTTGAGGATGTAGGGTCGGATCTGTGTACCCAATGTAGATGGGTTACGCGAGTTGATTATTAAGGAGGCCCACAGTTCGCAGTCTTCCATTCATCCAAGTGCCACAAAGATGTATCTAGACTTGAGGAAGCACTATTGGTGGATGAGGATAATGAAAGACATAGTGGGGTTTGTAGCTCGGTGCCTAAATTGTCACCAGGTGAAGTACAAGAATCAGAGACCTGGTGGATTGCTTCAGAGGCTTGAGATTCCGGAGTGGAAATGAGAGCGGATCACCATGGACTTCATGGTTGTGTCCCACGGATTTAGTTAAAGTTTGATGCTATTTGGGTGATTGTGGATCGGTTGACCAAGTCCCGCATTTCATTCCTGTTGGGATAATTTTTTCTTCGGAGCAGTTGGCAGAGATCTATATCTGCGAGATTTTTCCTTCATATTGTGCCGGTAGTCACATTTCAGATCGGGACACTTCGTTTACATCGCCAGTTTTGGAGGGAAGTGCAGCGAGAGCTAGACACATGGGTTGATTGAGTACAATTTTCCACCCTTAGAAGGACGGTCATTCCGAGCGCACTACTCAGATATTGAAGGATATGCTACGTGTTTGTGTCATGGATTTGGGGGTTCTTGGGATCCGTTTCTACCGCTACCTGAGTTTGCCTACAGCAACAGCTACCAATCGAGCATTTAGATGGCTCTGTATAAGGCTTTGTATGAAGACGGTGTCGGTCTTTGGTGAGTTAGTTCGAGCGGGTGAGGCTAGGCTATTGTGTACTGACTTGGTTCAGGATTCTTTGGACAAGGTTAAGTTGATACCGGATCGGCTTCGGACGGCATAGTCTAGATAGAAGAGTTATGCCTATCGGAAGGTTTGTGATGCTGCTTACATCGTGGGAGAGAAGGTATAATATAGAGCTTCACCATCGAAGGGTGTTATGAAGTTAGGGAAGAAAGGCAAGTTGAGCCCTCAGTACATTGGGCCTTTTGATGTGCTAGAGAGGATTGGAGAGATGGCTTACATGCTTGCATTGCCGCCTAGTCTATCGAGTGTTCATCAAGTGTTCTATGTTTTCATGCTTTGGAAGTATGCCGGCGATCCGTCTCGTGTGTTGGACTTCAGCACGGTTCAAGTGGATGGTGATTTGACTTATGATGTTGAGCCGGTGGCCATTTTAGATCGGTAGGTTCGAAAGTTTAGGTCAAAGAACATAGCTTCAGGGAAGGTGCAGTGAGAGGTCAGCCAGTCTAGTAGGCTACTTGGGAGACCGAGCGAGAGATGCGGAGCAGATATGCACGCCTATTTAAGACTAGAGGCATGATTCTAGACCCGTCCGAGGACGAATATTTATTTTAGAGGGGGAGGATGTAACGGCCCGATGGGTCGTCTTGAGTGTTGTAGCCATGTTCCCTATTTACTACT
Source organism: Nicotiana obtusifolia (assembly GCA_002018475.1). Classification (NCBI taxonomy): domain Eukaryota; kingdom Viridiplantae; phylum Streptophyta; class Magnoliopsida; order Solanales; family Solanaceae; genus Nicotiana; species Nicotiana obtusifolia. The sequence continues at coordinate 41,194 of MCJB01012993.1, read as the reverse complement.
TATTCTGTGCACAATTGTTGATATGCAACTTGCCAGGATAGTTGGTTTGGTCTCGGAGATGCTTCGAAATTAATTGGGACACTTAGTCCCAAGTTTGGAAGCCTTGGTTGAAAGAGTTGACCGGATGTTAGCTTATGTGTCAATGGATCCGGAATGGAGTTTTGATGGTTTCGATAGCTCCGTATTGTGATTTTGGACTTAGGAGTGTGTTCGAATATGTATTTGGAGGTCCATAAGGATTTTGGCTTGAATTGGCGAATGTTGAAAAAAATGGAAATTTGGAGAGTTAAAAAGTTTGACCTGAGAGTTGACTTTATGGTTATCGGGCTTGAATTTGGGTTCCGGAGGTTGGAATAGGTCCGTTGTATCAGTTATGAATTGTTTGCAAAATTTGAGTTTAATTGGAGTTGGTTTGGTATGTTTCGGCATTAGTTTTAAAAATTAGAAGTTCATAAGTTCATTAGGCTTGAATCGATGTGTGATCGTGGTTTTATCTTTGTTTGATGTGATTTGACACTTCGAGGGAGTTTGTATGATGTTATAGGACTTGTTGGTATGTTTGGTTGAGGTCCCGGGGGCCTCGGGTGATTCGGATCATGTTCGGCTCATTTTGGACTTTGAAAGTACTGATTTTTGTTGCTTGTTTCCTTATACGCGATCGCGAAGAGTTTTTTGTCACTGATGGAAGATTTGATATATGCGATCGCGAGGTTGAGTCGCGTCCTCGAAGAGGAAAAGAGAGGGCTGGGAGTCCACGCGGTTTGTTCTTCGCGTTTGCGTGAACGGTTCCCGATCTCGTAGCTTGAGGAGACTGTGAAGCGCGTTTGCACTTGGGATTCCGCATTCGCGAAGAGTTAATTGAGCAGCCTATGAAATTGTGCTTCGTGATTGCAAAGCATTTCTCGCGATCGCGAAGAATTGCATCTGGGCAGACATTTAAATATCAAAAACAAGGGTTAGAGTTATATTTCATAATTGGACTTTGGGAGCATAGATTGAGGCGATTCTTGGAGGGATTTTCAAGAAATTGATTTGAGTAAGTGATTATAACTCGGATTTGGTTGATATACATGAATATATCATTGTTTTCATCATTTAATTAGCGTTTTAGGTTGAAAAATTGGGGAACAATTGTAGAAACTTCATAGGCTTAAATTTGAGGATTTGAAGGTCGAGTTGTGATCGAAATTGAGTAATTTTGGCATGGTTGGAATTGTGGTTGAATAAGTGTTCAAATTTTGTTAATTTTGTCATATTTCGAGACGTTGGACCACGGTTGACTTTTTGACTTTTGGTAAAGAACTTAGCTTTATCATATGGAATTGATTCCTATACCTTGAGTTGATTGTATTGAGTCGCCTGTGGCTAGATTCGAGGCGTTAGGAGGTCGATTCGCGAGACAAGGGCTTATTGGAGTAGAGACTTGCATGGTTTGAGGTATATAACACTTCTTAACTTGGTTATGCGGGTACAAATCCCTGAATAATTTACGTAGTTAGTGTTGGGGTGACGCACATGCTAGGTGACGGGCGTGTGGGCGTGCACCGTAGTAATTAAGATCCGATCGATTCTGTAGTACTGTGTTGTCATCAAACCTTGTTGCTATTCATGTGATCTCTATGTGTTAAGAGTAATTGAGATACATTCCGTGCTAGTATCATATTTGGCTATATGCTTATCCGGTTGAGACCCACTGGGGTCATTCCTGCTATTGAATTATTTACTTAGATGGAAATTTTGTACTCAGTCACATCCATCATACTGAGTGACTAGGTGTGATGAGTGAGAATTGAGACAGTTAGATTGAGTACACTGAGAGTGTGAGTATGTGAGGTTATTGTTGTGTTGCATCACATGTGACATGCATATTGACATGTAGACATAGAGACGCAATATTCCTCATATCAATCATGCTTGGCATGTTTTATCTGTATTGAGCTTTACTGTTAAACCTGAAAACATGTCTACATTCATGTACTGTGTACCAGCAGATTTTGAGATTCTATGAGATATTATTGTTATATTTTATGTCATTTCTGTATTGTTAAATTCTGTAATTGGATTGTATTGGTTGAGCTTGTCACTGCTTTCAGCTCAAGGTTAGTCTTGTTACTTATTGAGTACATTGGGTCGGTTGTACTCATACTACACTCTGCACATGTCTTTTCGGAACGGAGGTTGCTAGAGTTGGATCTTATTCTGTTCGGAGACTATCGAGGTAGCTATCTTGGCGTCTGCAGACCTTGACTCTCCTCCTTTTTATTTTAGTTTCATTTATACTATTCTACCTTCCTAGAGAATGTTCATTAGTCAGACCATATTATTGTATAGATGCTCTTGTACTCAGTGACACCCGGATTTTGGGAAATTCTTTATTGAGTTGCAGTGTTTTCTTCCAGTTATTATGAGATTTTATTTACTTAAGCCTATTTCGCTATGTTATAAATTAAATATGTCTGTATTTGTGAGTTGTCGGCTTGTTAGTATCACGATTGGCGACATCACGGCACATGTGATTTTGGATCGTGATAGACACGTGCCTCTGCTCGTCCTCTACCTCGGCCCCGGCCTCTCACGGCTCTAACAGGGGGCGCGAGTGTCTTCTCAGCTAATGTGGTGGCGCGTGTCCTCTCCATCTGTGATAATAGAGATACAAAGGCTCAAACTTCGAATTTAACAAAATATGCACGATAGGAAAGAAAGAAGTGGAATGTTCTTAATAGTTCCGTTGCCTCCCGAAGAAAAGTACAGACGTATCTGTACCGATCTGCAAGACACTACTAAACTTGCTTGTGACTCGTAAAACCTATGAACCTAGAGCTATGATACTAACTTGTCACGACCCAAAATCATGCCTTAGGCGTCGTGATGGCACCTAGTCTCTAAGACTAGGTAAGCCGATTACTCACAACAATTAAACCAATTTAACAATGATATTTTAAATCATAGATTTATATAATACATAGTCACGAACTCTAACTGAATATATAGAAAGATCTCAAAAATCAAAATAAAATATTGTTCGAATAACAAGCTGATAGTACAATGAAAGGAAAGGACTCCAAGGGACTGTGACAATCAAGCAACTCTACCTTGAATCCTCGCGATCAATAAGTTAATTCTGCCAGAGCCCGATATCTCCAATTCCGGGATGTACAGAAAAATGTGTAGAAGTGTAGTATGAGTATAGCACGGTTGGTTCCCAATAAGTATCAAGATTAACCTCGGTAGAATGGTGACGAGGTACAAGTCAAGACACCTACTAGTCAAAATAACATGTGCAGTATGAAGGTATAAAGCTAATAATGAAAGCAGAAATCAGTAAATGGCAATAAGAATCAACATGTGACATAAATAGTAAAGTAATAAGAACATTGTTAAAGTACCAGTGAAAACATATAGGGAAAACAAATGACAACAGATTAACCAAGCCGTTCTAACACAAGTCTCACAACAAAGTCTTATGAGATACCTAACCTCATATTCACAAGTCATGAGTCCAAGACAACAATCATATGCTCACGACACCTTGTTCCTGCATTATTATTCACAACCGCATAGACAACTCACGTGCCAATATCTCAATCCACCCGACATGATTATAGGCTCACAATCAGAATTCGTCCGGCGTGGTCACACGCTCAATATCACAATCCGCCTGGCATTGTCTCAGGCTCAATATCACAATCTGCTTGGCATGGTCACAGGCTCAATATAAAAATCAAAACAGATAATACAAGAATACATGGTCATGATTAATAAATGTCAAGTTTTATACTCCTAAACTAGTATAAGTGGCATGCTATGGTGTATGCTTGTGCGAGTGTAGTATTACAGCCCAAGTCAACAAGTAATATCAAAGACATTGTGTAGCTCATCGGAGCAACACAACAAGTCACGTAAGGTTTATGATATACACAAAGAAAATCACACCGTCACACGAATATCATCAACATAATGCCCCTAGGCGTTCACACATCATCCTTTGCATCGCCACCCTTATCTCTTTGTATTGGTAACATCATAATAGCCACCCTTATCTTTCCTGCCCAGGCATTTACATAATAGCCACCCTTATCGCGCAAATAGTCACCCGTATCACTCCACCCTGACAATAACATTGGCCACACGTATCACTTCGATAGCCACCCTTATCGCACTGCCTGGAGAATAACATAATAGCCAACTCGTATCACTCCGCATGATCAATAATATCGAGATGCCACCCTTATGCTCCACATATCGACAACAATGAGATGCCACAGTTATACTCAGCATAAGAAGTATCAATCCACACACAAATTCATATGTGCTAACTTCACACCAACAGAACATATCAACTCGGATCTCAAGTGCCTATAGGTCACAACCTTTTAATATCAACAATAACAATATCACTACTACACACAGCCTACGGCTCAAACACGATGTGTAAAAAATCTCAATAACAACAAATAAACAGGGAATGTAACTCAATAATGAACAACACCCTATTAAACAACAACTTCAACTAAAATAGGTTAATCATATTCAATAACTCCAACTTCAATTAATTGCTTAAGAATAAAATTAATAACGAAGGTATTTCCATCAAATGGAAAACCTCGGATTCTAGTATATGAAATAAGCTAACAATGAAAATATAGCATGAACAGAAACTACGTCAAAATGCATGATAATAAACCGACAACAAAAAAATATCATGTAACAACAATTTCAATTAAGAATAACTCAACAATAAAGGAAGTCACATAATGATAAAAGAGGTAACACCTTCAGATAAAGCATATAAGAGTAAATTTGACAAATAAGGGATATGACAACTTCAAATAAAGCATGTGATAGTAAACATGACAAATAAATGATATAACATGATCTGACAATTTCAAATAAATACAAGAAAGAAGCCTAAGAGTCTAAACCGGTCAGCTTTTACATATACGCCGGTGTACGCACTCGGCACCTCGCGTACACGTCTTTCACAAAATTCAAATAACACAATCAACCCAAATCCTAAAGGGTAGTTCCTCCACACAAGGTTAGGCAAGATACTTACCTCAAAGAAGCAAAATCAATGCTCTAAAATGACCTTCTAATGTGAAACAACCTCCGGACACCACGAATCTAGCCAAAATAATTCAATATCATAAATAAAAACCATAGGAAATAATTCCGTATAATAAAGCTTTGATATTTAATGAAAACTAAAAAGTCAACCAAAAATGTTAACCCCTGGCCGGTACATCGTAACCGACATAACTCACAAAATCCGAACTGCCATTCTGATACGAGTCCAATCATACCAAAATTATCCAATTCTGACATCAAATCATCCTTTAAATCCTTATTTTACATTTTTAGATATTTTTGGAAAAACCCTCCAATTTCTCCAATTCAAATAACTAATTTAATGATAAAAACAAAGATGGAATCACGAAATATAATCAAATGCGGATAAAAACACTTACCCCAATCCAACACTTGAAACTCCCCTCCAAAATCGCCCAAAACCGAGCTCTCTAACTCAAAAAATAATAAAAATATCATAACCCTTGAAATAGAGTACGTATATTATGCCCGGTGATTTCTTTTACGCGATCACAAAACAAGCTTCCCGATCACGAAGAACAAAATGTTGCCCAGTGAAAATAAAGCTTCGCGTTCGTGGCACACACCTCGCTAACGTGATGAACAATGACAATAAGCTTCGCGAGTGCATACAGAGTACCGCGAACGCGATGAGTAAAATTCCACCATCCCCCCAGCTCCATTATGCGAACTCAAAGACAAGGACGCGAACACGGACAATAGACAACTGAAGCATCACGAACGTGTGCCACCAATCGCATCTGCGATGAACTAAATTCTTGAGCTCCCAGAATCAATTTGTGATGGTGGCTTCATTTTTTGCGATCGCGAAAAACAACAGACACACTAGAAACCAGCAACTCTAAAGCATGAAGAAATGGCTCGTAGCCCATCTGAAACACACTCGAGGCCCCCAAGATCCCATCTAAACATACCAAGAAGTTCCATAACATAACACGGACCTGCCCGAGGCCTCAAATCATATAAAACAACATCACAACCATGAATCGCAAATTGATTCAAGCCTAATGAACTAATGAACATCTAACTTACACAACTCGTGCTGAATCATATCAAATCAGCCTAGAATTACCTCCAAATTTGAATGCAAGTGCCAAATGACACAATAAAGCTATGACAACTCCCAAAATCACAATCCGAACCCGATATTAACAAAATCAACTCCTAGTCCAACCTCTCAACCTTTTAAATCTTCAACTTTTCAAGTTTTGCAAAAATGCATCAAATCAACCTACGGACCTCCAAATCCAAATCCGGACATATGCCTGAGTCCAAAATCACATACGAAGCTATTGGAATCATCAACACACCATTTCAAAGTCATCTACTCGAAAGTCAAACTCTGGCCTACTCTTATCACTCAAGCTTCTAAAACAAGAATCATTCTTCCAAATCAAATCATGAATGATCCGATAAAAGAATCCAACCACAAACGCAAGTCATAATGCTCACTATGAAGCTACTCGAGAGCTTAATTGTGAGGCCCCGTAAAATTTAGCTAGGGAATTTAAGGCTTCCGGTGTTGAGGTACACTTACGTGTTTGATGGCACCGTTTAGGCTTTATATGGTAGGAGATGTATATCTCCCATTGGGTGGTTAGAGATCAGGGAAGCAAAGTTGATAGGGCCAGACCTCGTGCATTAGTATATGGAAAAAGTTAAGATCATTAAGGAGTGGTTGAAAACTGCTCAGAGTCGTCAAGAGTCCTATTCAGATATGCGTCGTGGGGATTTAGAGTTCAAAGAAGATGATTGGGTATTCTTGAAGGTCTCCCCTATGAAGGGTGTAATGCGGTTTGGTAAGAATGGGAAGTTCAGTCCGAGGTATGTTGGACCGTACAGAATCATTTTGAGGATTGGTCAGGTGGCGTACAAGCTCAGGCTACCACCTGAGATGTCATTAGTGCACCCGATGTTTCATGTGTCTATGTTGAAGAAAGTAGTTGGAGACCCGACACTCATTATTCCGGTTGAGACTATTGAGGTTAATGAGGAATTGACTTATGAAGAGATTCTAATTTCTATTATTGATCATCAAGTCCGAAAGTTGAGAAATAAATAAATTGTCTCCATTAAAGTGTTATGGCGCAACCAGCAGATTGAAGAGGCAACCTGGGAGGTAGAGGAAGAAATGTAGAAGAAGTACCCTTATTTGTTTGAGTAGCTACGTAATCGTTCTATGAAAATTTTCCCTATGAATTACATAACATTTGTACAACTTATGCTAAGGATGTTCCTCTTATGGTAATATATTGCCTATGAGGCCATGGTTGGTGTTGTTTTTATGTTATATTGCGTCATTAGATTATGTATATGTTGTTAGGATTGGTTTATGGGATTCTATAACAGGTGGATAGGCCAGTTACACGGGAGACTGGCGAAAGTTTTGGAAATTTAGGAAGTTAGCAAAATTTTGAAACTGTTGGTTTATGAATTAACAGTTGGGCCACATTGTGCGCTAATGGTAAATTTTGACCCTCATTTGAGGATGAATGATCTTAAGTAGGGGAGGATGTAAGGTCCCATAAAATTTTGCCAAGGATTTAAGGCTTCGTGGTGTTGAGGTAGGATTACGTGTTTGAAGGTTGTAGAAATTCTTTGTGGCTCACAAGCTCTTCGTGGTTCGGACTTCTTGGGTTGAAGAATGCATTGAGGAGTTGGTGGAAAGTTTGGCAGAAGAAGGCAATTTTGCTGTCTGTTTCGCGATCGCAGAACCGTTTTGCGGACCGCATAATGGTCGCACAGTTGAGCAGGGAGTTGTTGAATTTTGAAAGTTGTTTTGCGCCCATTCTGCAGTTGCATAATCCATTCCGTGGCCGCATAAGTGATTTGCGCACCGCAGAATGATCGCAGACCGGTCCAGTGCAGCCCAGTTCTTGGCATCAGTTTTGCGGTCCATTTTACGGACCGCATACCTATTTTGCGGTCAGTTCTGCGACCACATACCTGAGTTCGGATTGTCCATTTTCCTATTTTTATAACCCGATCCCATTTTGATAAATAGCCTTTGAGACTTATTTTTGGGTGATTATCTGATGATTTTAGAGAGAAATGAGAGTGTTCTAGAGAGAGGAAGAAGCTCAAGTGCTTTGTTCATCAAGATCTTGTCCAAGCTTTGAAATCCAACAAGGAAATCTCACGAGATCTTCACTCAAGGGGTAAGTTTTCATACCCTAGTTTTCAATTTTGAATTTGGGTAGAAGATGGTTGATTGGGAGTATGATTATTGGGTGTGAGAGTATTATGTATACATGCATGTACCAATAAGGTTTGTGGAAGATTGTTGAGCCAAAATGGGTAAAGATTAGGGTGTAAAGGGAAAGAAGTCTTGTGGAAGAACATTGTAAGCAATTTACACATCTATTGTTTGATAAAATGCTCAAATGAGCTGAGGCCATGAATATCTTCCTAATTTGTGTTCAATTTTTTTATGTCTCAAAATAGATTGGGATTTCTATGATTTTCGGAACTGTGTAGTGAATTAAGGGGAGCTCTTCCGAGGTATAAAATAAGCTAACAATGAAAAGATGGCATGAACTAGAAACTACCTAAAAATGCATGAGAATAACCCGGCAACAAAAGGATATCATGTAACAACAATTTCAATTAAGAATAACTCAACATTAAAGGAAGTCACATAATGACAAAAAGAGGTAACAACTTCAAATAAAGCATATAAGAGTAAACTTGACAAATAAGGGATATGGCATGTACTAAAAACTTAAAATAAAGCATGTGAGAGTAAACATGACCAATAAATGATATAACATGTGTTAACAATTTCAAATAAATACATGGAAGAAGACTAAGAGTCTAAATCGATCAATATTCACATATAGGTTGGTGTACGCACTCGTCACCTCGTGTACACGTCTTTCACAAAAGTCAAATAGCACAATCAACCCAAATCCTAAAGGGTAGTTCCCCCACACAAGGTTAGGCAAGATACTTAACTCAAAGAAGAAAAATCAATGCTTTAAATTCTCATGTGAAACAACCTTCGGAAGGCTCGAATCTAGCCCAAATAACTCAATATCATAAATAAAAACCATAGAAAACAATTCCGTATGATAAAGCTTTGATCTTTAATAAAAACTAAAAAGTCAACCCAAAACATTAACCCCGGGCCCGTACCTAGGAACCCGACATAACTCACAAAATCCGAACAGCCATTCCGATACGAGTCCAACCATACCAAAAGTTATCCAATTCCAACATTAAATCTGCCTTCAAATCCTTATTTTACACTTTTGGATGTTTTTACAAAAACCCCCCAATTTCTCCAATTCAAATCACTAATTTAATGATAAAAATAAACATGGAATCACTAAATATAATCAAATTTGGGTAAAGAACACTTACCCCAATCCAACACGTGAAACTCCCCTCAAAAATTGTCCAATACCGAGTTCTCTAACTCCAAAAGTAATAAAAATATCTTAACCCTCGAAATAGAGTATTTATATTCTGCCCAGTGATTTCTCTTACACGATCGCGGAACAAGCTTCGAGATCGCGAAGAACAAAATGTTGCCTAGTGAAAATAAAGCTTTGCGTTCATGGCACACACCTCGCGAATGCAATGAACAATGACAATAAGCTTTGCGAACACATGCAGACTACCACGAACGATGAGAAAAATTCCACTAGCCCCCCAGCTCCATTATGCGAATGCAAAGACTAGGACGCGAACGCCAACAACAGACAACTGAAGCATCACAAATGCGTGCCATCAATCATCGCGATGAAAAAAATCCCTGAGCTCCCAGAATCTATTAGTGATGGTGGCTTCATCTTCGCGATCGCGAAGAACAACAGACACACTACAAACCAGCAACTCTAAAGCATGAGGAAATGGCTCGTAGCCCATCCGAAACACACCCGAGGCCCCCAAGATCCTGTCTGAACATACCAAGAAGTTCCATGTCATAACGCGGACCTGCTCGAGGCCTCAAATCACATTAAACAACATCAAAATCATGAATCGAACATTGATTTAAGCCTAATGAACTATTAAACTTCCAACTTCTACAACTCGCGCCGAATAATATCAAATCAACCCGGAATTACCTCAAATTTTTTATGCAAGCTTTTAGTGCCACAACAGAGCAATGTCGACTCCTGGAATTGCAATCCGAACCCAATATCAAGTAAGTGAACTCCCGGTCAAACCTTTTAAACCTTCAACTTTCGCCAAAATGTATCTAATCAACCTACGGACCTCCAAATCCAAATCCGGACATAGCCTAAGTCCAAAATCACCATATGAAGCTATTCAAATCATCAAAACACCATTCTGGTGTCATCTACATGAAAGCTAAACTCAGGTCAACTCTTATCACTTAAGCTTCTAAAACAAGAATCATTCTTCCAAATCAAATCCTGAATCATCCGATAATTGAGTCTGACCGCACACGCAAGTCATAATACCCAATACGTAGCTACTCGAGATTTTTAGCCTCTGAATGGAGCGCTAATTCTCAAAATGACTGGTCAATCGCCTTGTTTATATGGCCTTGTTTCTCTATTTGATGCTTCCTATATGCTTGTTTGTTATTTTATGACTTGTGAGAATGCTTGGTTAGGTTTCGACAAGGTTTCAGAATTAATTGGAACACTTAGTTCCATTTTGGATAGCTTAAGTTGCTAATGTTGGCAAAGTTTTGTCTTTTGAGTAGACAACCTTGGGTTGGTGATTAGAAAATTCTAATAGGTTCGTATGGTGATTTAAGGCTTAGATGTGTGTTTGAACTTGGATTTGAAGGTTGCTAGAAGGTTTTGGCTGTATTTGCGGAAAGTTGACAATTTGATGAATTGAAAGTAAGTCTCTTGTCTATCATCATAAGAGGGAATTTTCCCCATATGTGATCTATTTCCAACTTGTTGCTCGATTTAGGAGCTATGTATATGAGAGGTGACGAGCGTATATGTGTAGCTAGGTTATGACCATTTTCAATAAAGTTTGGCTTATGATTATGCCTTGTTTCGACTATGGGAATTTATTATTCATGTTTCATTGATTCGATGACTACATGATGACTTGTAATTGTGGCTTTGAAGCATGCTTAATGTTATGACTTGTTGAATTGGGCATAAATAATTATTTTACAATATTGTCATTCTGTGTTAAACCGTAGTCATATATTTGTTTTATTGATTCATGACTTGTTAGTGACTGAAAGTACAATAAGGGAAGATGAATTGTAATCGTTTTATATTTCTAGTAAACTACTCTTTACACCGAGTGGACTACTACGGAGACAGCCTGCACAAAACTATTAGTAATTCAATTTAGATAAGTAAAAATCATAACAAACAATAATGGTGCATAATTAAATATGAGATAAATAAAGTAAATGACACCAGAAATTTTCGTACTGGTTCAGAACCAATGTTGTATCCTAATCTAGTACCCTTGGGATGTAAGGAGGTTACCTCTTGCGCTCTTTGTAATTTGGGTTGAGTACAACATTTGTGTTTTTCAGCATTCACCTACAATGTTTACCAGATTGGTTTTCATTTGCTCATAAGCAATGAATAGAGGTTTGTTTTAGCACACTCACCAATAACGTATAAGGTTGATTTTTACTCGGTCACAAACGACCCTTTGGTTTTTACTTTATTTGACTCTAAAACCACTACTAATCATGATGGCGCCTAACGCACTTTAAAGGAAAGCATTTCATAAAATAATAATAGAAAATAATAATAGATACTATAAATGAGATCGAATGACGAATAACAAAGATATAAACCAAGTCAATACATCAATCCTCAGGAGCTAGCAACACTGAGTCATAAGTTGTAATATATGAATACAAGTTTGCTGATACGAACGTTGTCAAAAACTATATTAGTGATGGAAGGATTGATGGAGACGCCAAGGACTACGATTAGCATGCAACTCTTCCTCCAGTCCCCACAGCAACAACTACAACCCCCAATGCTCAGTCGGGTCCAACTTCAGGATCTGCACAATTAAGTATATAGTGTAGTATGAGTACAATCGATCCCATGTACTTAGTAAGTATCATGACTAACCTTGGTGAGGTAATGCCGAGACTGGCCAATGATACTCACTAATCAAACCTGTATAATTCATGGATATATGTATACACAACAATAGTACTGATGTCTAAGCATAGACAAATGTAAGGCCAATGGTGCACATAGAGAATATATGCACAAACATCGTAAATAACAACCAACTTAGCATATAGCGAAGATATGCATGTATAACAAGTCAGAATGCCCAGTTCGACATATAAAGAAGTTATATACCGTGATGCAATCCACAAAGTAAAGCTTCATATAGAGAATATATGCATATAAATGCTTGTATACATTTCGAAACTAGTACATAGAGATGATATGTGACAAAATCATGTATACATATAAGAAGTTTGTATATAGAGAAGACATGCAATACCCAAGAACTGATCAGTTTTCATAATCCATGCGTACTCCATCAAGAGAGAAACATGAGAGGACGATCCTAAAGGGACGAATCCTTATCCACACGCTGCACAGACAAATCGCGTTCAATAATCATAATTACCGCACAGACAACTCATGTGCCATAATCATAAAACTCGCAAGGACAACTCATGCACCATTATCATAACAACCGCACAGACAACTCACGTGCCATAATCATAACCATGGCACGGACAATGCACGTTCTGACAACTCAGTCCAGCACATAGAAATCATATACAATAATACATATATACAGATAATGGATATCAAATCACATACCAATGCACAGATAAAAAAGCATGATATGGTGTATGCATGTGCAAAGTGTACATACTACAACTTAGTTAGGTAAGTACGCCACATGACAACGAGTATCATGTTCCAACATAAAATCTAGACTTACATATGATATCTATCATGATTTGAAATGTTTATGTATTCATATTGATGAGCGCAAAACAAACACTTAAATATGCTCGCTAGTCAAATATAGTATAATATAATATTGTCTCCACATGGATTAGATTTAAACAGTGTTTTCTTAGCCTCTAGTTTAATTGTTATCCAAGATGATTGACAAATTAGATTTGTGTGATTAAAACTAAAATTTACTTAAAGTCTAAACTATTGACTAATGACAATCAATGTAAGTAATGAGTAAGGAAAGATATCAATGGGAGAAAATAAGGGGTTAATTGGATAGGTGCAAGATAATTGTCTGGGATTTAACTCTAGTCGATTCACTTCTAATGTTCAAGTGAGTCTCTCGAATTCACTCTATTATTGGTTCAAACATTCAGTAGAAACGCCTCTCTCGATTAAGTCTCAACCTCACAATAAGAACTAAGGTAAGCTCGGTGAAGATATGCAAGAGTTCGTAGTACATTGATCTTTAGGAGAACCTCTTTTGGTTATACTTTTAACTATGTCTAAACAATAATTCAACTAGCCTCTTTCGATTACTAAGAAGCATTAATGAATTTAACCAACAAGATAATGCAAAAGCATCACAATTTATGCCTCTTTCAATTACATGAAAAAGTGAAAATAGATGCAACAATTAAAACACCCAAAACGATTCAATACATAAAAACTAGAGTTACTATCAACAAACAATTCTCAATACACCAAATCCATCAATCCCTAAAGACAACTACTCCATAGCTATGGAGTAATTCATCACAAATAAGTTTAAGTTAAAGGAAAACATAAAACAATTCAAACCCTTGTCTTGAGTTAGGATTGAATGATGAAATCCTTGTGCTCTTGCTTCTCCCACTTCTCCTTAGCCTCTTTAGGTCTTAGATGTGTCAAAAAGTCCAGAAAGTACCATTTTCCATGTATATATACTAAGTAGGGTTGGGCCCAAGCGAAAACACCTTTTCCTATGCCAAATAAGACACTTTCTGGAGTTGGACGTGCGCGCAGCGCACCTGGGAGTGTGCTCGCGCATATAGCAGCGTACATTTGCCAGTACACTACCTATTTTGCGCGCCCAGTGCACGTTCGCGCACCTTGGTAACCTATGAACTTTGACAATTTCTGACATAAAATTTACACTGCTACGTCGCATAGGGCCTCACACTAGTGTATTTTTTCAGCAGTTGATTCTTCCTTGAATTTTGACGTCCAGCAGTGATCCTCGACCACCGAATACGTTCCCGACTTATTCTTTTGGGCTTTTACTCATACTTCAAAGCTCCAAATAACTCGAATTAGTTCCACAATATCTACATAACTCGGAATCACTCCTACAAGGCATGAAACACACAATAAGTGCAAAACACTAACAATTAAAGCTCAAAGTCAATTAAGGTGCAGTAAATTAGAGTGCGACAAGCGAGTAAAACACACAATTATAGCCTACCATCAACACCCCAAACATAAAAATAGCTCGTTCTCGAGCAATGAAGCTACACAATATAATGACACGACCTTTTTAAACAACTCTCATAATTCATCATACCAAGAATATTTAAAATAGACTAAGCACAATAGTGTAATATCTTAGCCTCAAGATTTGACTCGCAAGTACCACATATCATTTATGACCTACTCACTTACTCTAACATAGAGGTCAAGCATTACCTTTCCTTCACGAATCACGTGACCTCACAACAAAGAGAGTAGTTCCACACATAGTAGAAATAACATTCATATGCTACAAAAGAAAAACCATAGGCTTGCCCGTAGTGTACTACTCTACTAATTGAGTTCATTCAGTCAAGGATCAAGTAGGACTTTAATTGGTTATAATGTAAGTTGCGGGACGAGTGGGATACATTTAGATATAAGAGTGACTACACCTCCCTAAGCACTTTAATACATACATTCCTTCTTTTTTAAAACCTCACACTTATGTCAAACCAAGACTCCACCTTCACATCAATATACGTAAAATCCCCACCTTTTTAAGTACAATTACATCAAGATTTATCACTTATCAATGAATAATTTTCATAACAATACAACTATATTTTTTTCTTTCTCAAATTAAGTGGCTCTTACTTTTTTCAAAACAGTGCACCTTTCTCCTTATTACATTAGTTCCACTAAAAAGCGAATCCAATCACCCCACACTTCAACTTTTACAAAGTTCATAACAAATTCAAGTGCTCACAAGAGCTACAAGGTTCAAATAGATGGTCAATTCAAACAAATGGGCAAGCCTTGTAATGTGGTTGCCAAAGAAACAAGATTATAGGCTCAAAGGGGTTAACTAATATATAACAATTAGGCAGGTAGAAGCATGTAACTGGCTCAGCAAAGTACACCTATATCACATCCAAGACTGAATAAAACTACTATGTCGCTTTGCAAACACACAGTGCAAGTTCTAGACATCAAATGCAATGCAATGAAAAATACAAAACCTTACACACACATGACACATAACTCACTTCGGATTAGACTATCAAGAAACTCTAGTCAAAGCAGTTAAGCAAAGTTAAACTTATACAAATTAAGGTGCTTATGCAAGAGTCAAAATATGAGCCTAAGTGTCACAACAAAAGCAATTGTTGTTCTCAAGGAATAATAAAGTCAAGAGATATTTCTTCTAATTCAAATCATAGCACAAAGTTTCCTACTTCTAACAAAAATAAAAACTAACTACACCCGGTTCAATCAAAACCCGTGGTAAAGAACCGCGGCACAAAGAAAAACCAAGGGCGAATTAATACACTACCTAACAAAATAAATTCTTTTGTCTTTTTCTTTCGACTTTAATCCCTCAAGAAGCCCGCTGAATGAAATCCATCGTCGGGAGAAATCAAAATATTGTTTTAAAATTATATTTTTCAAATTTTTTTTCTTCTAATTATTAAAAAGCAAAACAAACTCAAACTAATATACGTACAACATACAAATAAACCCCACCCCATTTTTTAAGTTGTGACATGTCCCCATGAGACACAATTAAAAAGCATAAGGTAGAAGAAACTTCCATGGATCTCTAGTCGGGGTCTGAATAAAAGTCCAGCTCCATTCTTCTCGCCCGAACTAGTGCACACATCCACGCTGACAGATTCTTCTCAGCCTTCTTTGGGTACACCCTGCGCTTTTCTTATTCACTAAATACGGCCTTATCTTTTGAGATCTTCACCTTCCACTCAATACTTGCAGTTGGCTTCTCTTTTTTCACCCCCGTCTCAACATTCATCTCGAAAGTCACCATCTCCTCACCCACTTTAAGCATGAGTTTTCTATCATGTATGTCTGATATTGCTCTACCTATCGCTAAGAATGGTCTTCCTAAGATAAAAGGGACCTTTTTATTCTCCTCCATCTTCACCACTATGAAATCTACATAAAATACAAACTTATCTACTCGAGTAAGATATCTTCCAGTATCCCCTCGGGTACGATAGTTGTTTGGGCTGCCTGCTGCAAAGATATTGGTGCAGAACTTATCTCTCCAATATCATTCTCCAGCTTCCTGTAAATAGACAAAGGCATTTAATTAATTGAGGCACCAGAATCACACAAAGACTTATCAAAATTAAGAGTGCCTAATGAGCAAGTTATAGTAAAACTACCTGGATCTGCACACCTTTGTGGGAGTTTGTTTTGCAAGATTGCGCTGCAATGCTCTGTGAACTTGGCAACTGAGGTCTCTTCTATATTCCTCTTATTTGTAAGGATCTCATTCAAGAATTTGGCATAAGCTGGCATTTGTGAGAGCACTTTTGTGAATGGCAAATTTACATTAACCTGTCTCAGCATGTATAGAAATCTCCCAAACTGTTTGTCAAGCTTTTCTTTATACAGCTTCCGGGGAAAAGGTAGAGCAGGCATGTGCTTACTCTCTTCAAGTTCCTCCCTTCTTGAAGTTTACCCGTTCTTCTTTATTCTCAGCTCCCTTCTTGCTTCTCTTCTTCTTATCAACTTTATTTTTCAACTGCTCCCCACTTTCTTTTTCAGGTACACTCTCTTTTTGGACCGGGGCGGGATTTTTCAACACTTGCCCGCTTCTCAAGGCTACAATGTTCATAGTTTCTTTGGGGTTTCTTTCAGTATCAGCTGGCATAGTACCTGGGATTCTCTCCGACAATACAGTGACAATTTTCCCCACTTGCTTCTCCAAGTTTTACAACCCTATGCCAAGTTCTTTGATAGCTGAACTATGAGCATCTAATCTTTCATTTGTCTTGATAGTGAAGGACTTCATTAGATCTTCTAGCCCAGATTGACTTGGCTATTGAGGCTAGAACTGCAGCCTCGGTTGATTCAAAAAACCAAGAGCTCTTTAAATTTTGGGATTGTTTTGTTTCCATGCATTTGCAGTAACCCCAGATGAACTCCATGAAAAACCGGGGTGCTTCTGATCCATTAACTTCCCAACAGCATTAACTTCCTCAATTGAGGCTTTACACTCATGAGTAGGGTGTCCTCTTCGACATATATCACACGCTGCATGGGGCTCACTGTGTATCAAGGCTAATGTCATCTTCCTTATTTCTTTAGCCATGTCATCAAGCTCTACCTGCACAGATGTGTTAGCGTCAACTTTCGTGAACACCGGTTGATCTTCTACTTTCAGCAATTTTAGAGGGCCACTGATTTGCATCTTCAGATAACCCATCTAGAATTGTGACTATCTCCTCTGGAGTCTTCTTCATCAACGGGCCTCCAGCTACATTACACAATGTTCCTCGTGAGGCTGCTGTAAAATCCATCCCAAAGTCCTGGAGTTGCATCCAGAGTTCAATTCTGCTATGTTGACACTTTCGCACAATCTCCTTAAACCTCTCCCATGCTTCAAACATAGTTTCAGTCTTGTTCTGCCAGAAGTTATGGATTTTTCTTCTAAACTTGCCCGTCTTAGCTTATGAGAAATAATTTTCAAGAAATTTTCTGATTATCTCATCCCATGTTCTAATCGATCCATTGAGCAAGCTTCAAAGCCAGTGTTTTGGATCGTCTCTTAATGTGAAGTGGAATACCTTTAAATAAACTGCATCTTGTGACACACCATTGTATTGAAAGGTGTTCATAATCTCCTCGAAGTCCATCAGATGATTGTTCAGACCTTCTTTCATCTTTCCTCTGAAAATTCTGTTTTGAAGAGTTTTGGAACAATCCTTGCTTCAGCTCAAAATTGCTAGCTGCAACTGGAGGTGGTCTCACACTTGATAATCCTTGGTTGTAGACTAGTCTTGCATAATTGCCAAGTGGTCTCCCAGCACTGGGAGCTATCTTTCCGAACCGGTCTGCAGCCAAAGGTTGATCCTGAGCAATTTTTCGAGCCCTCTCCTCCTCGTAGACAAGTTGTGCATTTCGAAGAGCTATTTCCTCAACATCCCTTGTAGCTTTTTCTCCTTGCTAGGCTGCCTCTCTTGCAGCCAAATCAATATTATAATCATCTTCTGCCATAACTTCCTTGGGGTAGGATTGCCCAACCTTCCCTGTATTCTCAGGGAGATTTATTTCCTTTCTCGGTTGTCGCAGTTGCTTCTCAATTTCTGGTTCATAAGGTAGCACTTCCTTCCTAGCGGATCGAGTCATGCACCAATCTAACCTGTAGCCTGCGCACAGTCAAGGAACACCAAACGTAAAAAGAGAAAAATAAAATAAAAAGAAATATTCCTAAATTAGCACTAAAGACTATTTCTAACACTATTGATTGACAATCCCCGACAATAGCGCCAAAATCTGATGAGCACAAAACAAATAATTAAATATGCTCGCTAGTCGAATATAGTATAATATCATATCATATTCATATGGATTTGATTTAAACAGTGTTTTCGTAGCCTCTAGTTTAATTTCTATCCAAGATGATCGACAAATTAGATTTGTGTGATTTAAAACTAAAATTTACTAATAGTCTAACTATTGACTAATGACAATCAATACAAGTAATGAGTAAGCAAAGATATCAATGGGAGAAAATAAGGGGTTGATTGGATAGGCGCAAGATAATTGTCTGGGATTTAATTCTAGTCGATTCTAAGGTTCAAGTGAGTTTCTCGAATTTATTTTGTTATTGGTTCTAACATTCACTAGAAACTCCTCTCTCAATTAAGTCTCAACCCCACAATAACAACTAATTTATGCTCAGTGAAGATATGCAAGAATTCATACTGGATTGGTCTTAGGAGAACCTTTTTCGATTATCCCCTAACTAGGTCAAAACAATAATTCAACTAGTCTCTTTCGACTATTAAGAAGAATCAATGAATTTAACCAACAGATAATGCAAAAACATCACAAGTTATGTCTCTTTCGATTGCATGAACATGTAAAAATAGATGCAACAATTAAAACATCCAAAACGATTCAATAAAAACTAGAGTTAATATCCACAAAAAAATTCTCAATACACCAAATCCATCAATCCCTAAAGAGAACTACTCCATAGATATGGAGTAATTCATCACAAATAAGTTTAAGTGAAAACATAAAAAAATTCAAACCCTTGTCTTGAGTTAGGATTGAATGATGAGATCCTTGTGCTCTTGCTTCTCCCACTTCTCCTTGGCCTCCTTAGGTCTTAGATGTGTCTAAAAGTCCAGAAAATATTGTTTTTTCCATGTGTATATATAAAGTAGGGCCGGGCCCATGTGAAAATACCTTTTCCTACGTGAAATAGGACACTTTCGGCAGTTGGACGTGCGCGGCCGCACACCTGGGAGTGTGCTCGCGCATATGTGCCCTCACTTTTGCCAACATACTGCCTATTTTGCTCGCTCGCGCACCTGAGTTGCCTCTGAACTTTGCCAATTTCTGGCATAAATGTACATTGTTGTGTCGCATAGTGCCTCACACTAGTGTATTTTTTCAGCAATTGATTCTTCCTTGAATTTTGACTTCCAGCAGTGATCCTCGACCCCTGAAGATGATCCCGGCTTATTCCCTAGGGCTTTTACTCCGACTTCAAAGCTCCAAATAACTCAAATTAGTTCAAAAATATCTACATAACTTTGAATCAGTTCTACAAGGCATGAAACACACAATAAGTGCAAAATACTAACAATTAAAACTCAAACTCAATTAAAGTGCAGTGTAACTAAAACACACAATTATAGCCTACCATCACATACAAATAATATAAAGCGTGATAACAAGAAGCAAAATATCCAATACAAGGCATGGTACAACTTAAAGATTACTCCGGTCATGAATCATACATAGCACCCGCATATACGTTTTTCATTGCGCATATATGTTGCTTCTTACACATTTCTATTAGACAAATAAAGTCAGATCCTAAGTATTATTCATTCACAACAAGACTAGGCAAGATACTTAACTCAGACAAACAAAATGAATGCTCCAAGAATGCTTTCTCTCGCAAATCGGCCCCCAAACGGCTCAAATCTAGTCAAACACAACTCAATTACTTCAAACAAAGGCATTGGGATCAATCCAAAATAGTAAAACTTCAATCTTTAATTAAATTCCCAAAGTCAATTAAAGTCACCATGGACCCACATGGTCAAAACATACATCAAGGGCTACATCCCGACTACCCATAACTCCATAAGTCCAAATATTTAATAAGATTCAAAAATTGAGTAGAAATAGACCCTCAAATCCCAAAAATTCATCCTCTTAAGTTGTACACAAAACCTCAATTTCCTTCAAAATCTCATGATTAAGTGTATAATTTCATTGGAATTCGAGATATGTTGTCAAATCCAAGTGAAAATTACTTACTCATAAAGTAGTGGTAAAAATTTCCTAAAAATCACCTCTTCTCGTGCTCTAGAACTCAAAATAATGAAAAATGTGCAAACTCTCAAAATAAAAGTTCTCTTCCAAGCCTTGTCACATCTGCGATCAAATCCATTGCATTTGCGATACTGCTTCTATGAAATAACTGTTGCATGTGCGAAAAATCACTTACTCAGCCTGCCCTCGCACTTGCGACCAACCTTCTGCATATGTGGAACCACAGCTGCAACACCATATCTCAAGGCGTGCAACTCCTCAGCTTGCCCATCCTCGCAGGCGCTCAAATATCTCCACGGGTGCGAATCCGCAATTGCAACCCCTCTCTACAAAAGTTACCCTTTACAGGACCAGCCAACTTAGAAAAAGTGAACCCCTATCACCTGCGCCTTCACACCTGCGGCCACACTTTCCGCAGGTGCGATGCACTATAATAGAACTACCAATCCATTTTCAATGGTCCGATATTAAATCGAAACGCACCCTAGCCTCCTGGGACTCGATCCAAGCATACCAACAAGTCTAAATACCTAATCAGAACTTATCAAAAGACTAGAGACATCACAAGTGACATCAAAACAACGAGTCAAAGGCCAAAATCCATCTCTTAACTTCTAAACTTCCTAGCTTCAACAAACACATATGAATCATGCCTAAACATTTTGAATTCCAGCCAAACTTTACTAACAAATTCCTATCAGCTAAATATTCCTATCATCATTACTCTTCTGCCTAGACTGTGATTCATGAAGTTGCTCCAGAATCAACTTTACCTTCTTCATAACATCATGCACCAAATTTGTGCCAGTAACTTAGCCTCACCCAGCTCGAACCAACCAATCGAAGAATGACATCGCCTCCTACATAATGCCTCATATAGAGACATCATGATACTAAATGGGTAGTTATTGTTGTAAGCATGCTCCGTTAAGGGTAGAAACCAATCCCACTAGCCTTCGAAATCAATATACAGGCCCTCAACATATCCTCAAGGATCTGAATGTTTTGTTCAAACTGCCCATCCGTATAAAAGGCAGTACTCAACTCCACCTACGTGCCCAACTCACGGTGAACAACTCACGAATAGTGCAATGTAAATAGAGTGCCCCAATCCGAAATGATAGAAACATCCACCAAGCAAATAGACAATTTCTCTAATGTAGATCAGATCCAACTTATCTGACGTGTAAGAAGTCGTAACTGGAACGAAATGTCCGGACTTGGACACTTCGTCCACAATGACCCAAACAACATCAAACATCCTCAAAGTCCGTGAAAAACCTACCACAAAGTCTTTAATTATGCGTTCCCACTTCCACTTCGGTATATCAATCTTTTGAAGCAAACCAGTTGATTTCTGATGCTCATACTTGATCTGTCGACAATTCAAACACCACGAAACATATCCAACAATGTCCTTCTTCGTCCTTCTCCACCAGTAACACTACTTCAAATCACGATACATTCGTAGAACCTGGGTGAATAAAATACCCAAACTGTAAGTCTCCTCATGAATCAACTCTCTCAAGCCATCCATATTAGGAACATAAATTCGACCTTGTTATCACAATACACCATCGTCATCAATGGTCACCTCCTTGTCACAACCTCGCAACACCGTGTCCTTAAGGATAAACAAATGAGTATCAACATACTGGTGAGCTGTAATGCGCTTCAAGAAGGAGGGCTGCACAACAATACAAGCAAGAACTCTGGTAGGCTCACAAATATCCAATATAAGCAATCTATAGGCCAATGGCTGAACATCCATAAATAAAGGCATCTCCACAACTGCAATGCCCAGATCCCCATGCTCTTCGAGTTTCTACTCAAGGCATCCGGTACCACATTCGCCTTTCTCGGATGATAAAAGATTATCAGATCATTATCTTTTAACAACTCCAATTACCTCCAGAACCTCAAATTCATATTTTTTTGCTTGAACATGTATTGTAGACTCCGATGATCAGTGTAAACCTCACAAGGTCTGCTATACTAATAATGCCACCATATCTTGAGTGCGTGCGCAATAGCTTCTACCTCGAAACCATGTACTGGAAAATTTTATTCGTGGGGATTCAACTGGCATGACACATAGGGAATTGTACTACCAAAACTGGAGTTGTAGTCACAACAATTGTGAGCTTCAAAAAGATCTCCCCACACTCAGTCGACCACTTGAATGCAGCTCCCTTTTAAGTCAACTTGGTTAGTGGAGCTCTAATAGACGAGAACCCTCCACAAAGCAACAACAGTACCCACCCAAATCCAAGAAACTCATAATCTTCATAGTGGTTGAGGGTCTAGGCCAACTCTGAACTGTCTCAATCTTCTTTGAATCCACCTTGATCCCATCACTAGACACCACGTGGCCCAAAATTGCCATTGAATCCAACCTGAACTCACAATTAGAGAACTTTAGCATAAAACTTGTTCTCCCTCTAAATCAAAAATACTATCCTTAAAAAGATAATATCAATGAAAAAAATAACAAAAGAATCAAAATAAGGCTGAAACATAATGTTTATCAAGCGCATGAAGGTTGTTGGGGCAGTAGTCAAACCAAATGACATCACTAAAAACTCTCAATAGATTAGCGGGTCCTGAAAGCTGTCTTACGAATGTCCGAAGCCCTAATCTTCAACTGATGAATCCGATCTCAAGTAAATATCTAAGAACATGTTAAAACCCTGAAACTGATCAAACAAGTCATTAATGCAATGCGATGAGTACTTGTATTAATGGTAAACCTATTCAGTTGCGTATATTAAATGCACATCTTCATGGAATCATCATTCTTCTTCACAAACAGCACCGAAAACTTCAAAGAGAAACACACGGTCCGATAAAACCCTTATCCAACAACTCCTGCAACTTCTCCTTTAATTCCCTCAACTTAGCTGGAGCCATAAGATACTGTGGATTAAATTTGGGCCGAGTTCCCGATACCACATAAATTCAAAAATCAATATCCAAATCGAGTGGCATGCCCGATAGGTCTACAGGGAACACATATGGAAAATCCCTCACTACAAGAACTGAATCAATAGTAGGGGTGTCAACACTAACCTCTCCAACAAATGCTAGATACGCCAAACACCCATTCTCAATCATCCATTGAGCTTTCACAGATGAAATCACTCTCCTGGACGTGTGACTAAGAGAACCCCTCCATCCTAACCTTGGCCTCCATGCCATAGCGTATGTCACGGTCTTCGCATGACAGTTAAGAATAGCATGGTACAATGATAACAAATATATACCCAAAATGATCTTGAAATCAACCATGTCCAAAAGTAACATGTCCACCCTCGTCTCGTGACCACAACTAGTGAAAACACAAGATTGATAGACTCGATCCACAAAAATATAATCCCCCATCAATGTGGCCATGAACAGGAATATCAAGAGAATCACGTGGCTGTCACGACCCCGTTTCCCTCCGTATGGTGTCGTGACGGCACTTAGTCTCTAAGACTAGGTAAGCGTAACAATTATGCGGAATAACTAAATATAAGCTAAAACTCAAGTCTCAAGATTTGGAATAAATAAAACTGCAATTAAAAATGATTACAATTCAAAAAACACGGTAGAAATAAGCCATAAGCTTCTAAAGTCAATTCTAAAGTCTCTATACATCAGAGTCTAATGAATATAAGGGAAGAACGACATCAAAAAGGTAGATAGGGACTCCGAAGTCTGCGGACGCTGGCAGATATACCTTGAAGTCACCACGAAATCATTACTCACTGATAGCTGGCCTGGTATGAGGTACCTGGATCTGCACAAAAAGATGTGCAGAAGAGTAGCATGAGTACACCACAACGGTACCGAGTAAGTGCCAAGCCTAACCTCAGTAGAGCAGTGACGAGATCAGGTCAGGGCCCTACTGGAATAAAAGAAACAAGGTAAAGAGATCTAATATAATATGATGAAACAACTGAGGAATTTAACAATGGGTAATACAGAAAGGAAACTACACAGCAAATAGGAATAATAACAGGGCACTCTCGAGGTACTGCCTCGTAGTCCCAAAAGAAAATATGCAACCAGGTAGCTCCCAAGGTACCGCCTCGTAGTCCCAAAAGTATATATGCAACAAGTGATATCCAATGGTACCACCTCGTA
This sequence comes from Nicotiana obtusifolia, assembly GCA_002018475.1. NCBI lineage: Eukaryota > Viridiplantae > Streptophyta > Magnoliopsida > Solanales > Solanaceae > Nicotiana > Nicotiana obtusifolia. Next base: position 16,304 of record MCJB01012993.1, on the reverse strand, counting down.
GTCCCAAAAGTAAAAATGCAAAACGGTATCTCCCGAGGTGCCGCCTCGTAGTCCCAAAAGTAAATACACAATATTCAACTTAGGGAGCAACGAATTTACCGCAAGAAATCCTACAATCAATGACTAAATACAAATCAAGGAAACATGTAATTCAATTAAACATGTTGCACAAATTGCAATTAAGAGCTTAAACAAGTAGGCATGCGACATTAGGAAAAACATGATGACTACGCAGGCTAGGTCAACTCAGTTAAGGAAAAAAAAGAGAACTACTTAGCAAGAACATGATTTTTCAACATATAACCCATGTCAAACTCGTCACCTCACGTACATGGCCTTCACGTATTTCAAATATCATAACAGTACCAAAACCTAAGGGAAATTTCCCCCACACAAGGTTAGACAAGTCACTTAGCTCAAATTGAGCTCAATCAGTCAACAAGAATGTCTTTTCCTCAACTTTCCGACACCGAATTGCCCAAATCTAGCAAAGAGCAATTAGATACTATAAATATAACTATAAGAAACTAATTTAAAAAAAGAAATCACGACTTTAACAAAAAATTAGGAAATTCCCTAAAAAGATGACCCGGTCCCACGTCTCGGAATGGGTAAAAGTCACAAAATACGAATACCTATTCAACCACGGGTCCAACCATACCAATATTACTCAAATCCGATACTAAATCGCCACTCAAACACCCAAATTAAACTCTCCAAATCCCTAGTGTCAAACTCCCAAATTCCACCTTAAAAACACACAGACTATGTGGGAAATTCAATGGGGAGGCAAGATTATTGATTAAAAATGAACACAAGGGACTTACCTCAAGAATCCTTTTAAAAATCCTCTCAAAAATCGCCTTAGACCGAGTTTACAATGTCAAAAATGAGAGAACTCCCGAAACCTTCGTTTTTAAAAGACTGCCCAGCAAAACCACATATGCGGCCTAAGAGTCGCTTCTACGATGCAGCCCCTGCAGAAAAACCATCACAGGTGCGGGAAACACCAATGTCCAGGGCCTCCGCTTCTGCGGACAAAGGCTCGCATTTGCAGAACCACTTCTGCCAGAAGAGGATCGCACCTGCGACCCTAAGCGCTTCTGCGCTCTTGCCATCGCAGAAGCAAAGGCGCTTGTGCGAGAAAAGTTATGCTTCTGCAGCCACTGCTGGGGAAGGCCAGCTCCGCATCTGCGACCAAATGCTCGCTTCAGCGAGCTCGCACCTATGGTCCATTTTGTGCAGGTGCGATTGCACCAGAACCGATGCACTTTGGCAAATCTTCCAACTCCGATTCGATCCGTTAACCATCCGTAATCCACCTGAGGCCCCTGGGACCTCAACCAAATATACCAACCTGTCCTAAAATATCATACAAACTTAGTTGAGCCATAAAATCACATCAAACAACGCTAAAAACACGAATCGCACCCCAATTCAAGCTTAATAAATTTTAGAACTTCAAACATCAACATCAGACGCCGAAACCTATCAAATCAAGTCCTATTGACCTCAAATTTTGCACACAAGTCATAAATGACATTACAGACCTGTTCCCACTTCCGAATCGGAATTCGACCCCAATATCAAAAAGTCCACTCTCGGTCAAACTTACCAAAAACCTTCAAATTTTCAACATTCGCCAAATAGACTCCGAAACTACCTACTGACCTCCAAATATACATCCTAATGTGCTCCTAAAACAAACATCGGCTTACGAAGCTATTGGAACCAAACTCTATTCGGGAGTCGTCTTCACCCAATTTAAGCTACGGTCAATTTCCTAGAACATAAGCTTCTATTTTAGGGACTACGTATCCCATAAGACTCCGAAACCAAAAATCAAACCTTCCGGCGAGCCACATTACCATAAAATAAATAGAGGGAGCAATAAATAGGGGTTCGAGGCTAATACTCTTAAAGCGACCGGCGAGTTGTTACATCCTCCCCATGTTAAAATAAACGTTAGTCCTCGAACGAGTATAGAGACATACCTGAAGTGGTGAAAATATGAGGATAACGGATGCGCATAACATGCTCGGTCTCTCAAGTCGCCTCCTCGACCGGATAACCCCTCCATTGCACCTTCACTAATGCGATGTTCTTTCACCTCAACTTTCTGAACTGCCTGTCCAAAATGGCAACTGGCTCTTCAACGTAAGATAGATCCTTATACAACTGGACCGAGTTGAAGTCTAACACATGAGACAAATCTCCATGATAATTTCAAAGCATGGAAACATAGAATACTAGATGAACTGCAGAGAGACTAGGGAGTAGTGCAAGTCTGTAAGCCATCTCTACGACAATCTCAAGAATCTCAAAAGGCTCGATCACCTAGGGCACAACTTGCCCTTCTTTCCGAACCTCATAACACCATTCATTGGTGAAACCTGGAGCAAGACCCGCTCCCGAACAATGAATGCAACGTCGCAAATCACAAATCTTTTCTGTCTGGACTGGGTTGTACGAAGTTGATTTTGAATCAATTTAACCTTTTCCAAGGCATCCTGAACCGAGTCTATACCCAATAGCCTAGCCTCGCCCCGCTCGAACCAACCGACTAGAGACTGGCTCCGTCGACCATACGAAGCCTCATATGGCGCCATTTGAATGCTCGACTAATAACTGTTGTTGTAGGCAAACTCTGCAAGTGACAAGAACAGATCCCAAGCTCCCCCGAATTCAATCACACACGCACGAAGCATATCCTCTAATATCTGAATAGTGCGCTCGGACTGCCTGTCCGGCTGAAGGTGAAATGTTGTGCTCAACTCCACCCGAGTACCCAACTCATGATGTACAGCACTCGAGAACCACGATGTAAACTGTTTACCCCGGTCAGAGATGATAGATACCGGTACGCCATGAAGTCTGACGATCTCGCGAATCTAAATTTGAGCCAGCTGCTCCAAGGTGTATGTAGTAACCATAGGTATGAAATGAGCTGACTTGGTCAATCTATACACAATCACCCAAACTGCATCAAATTTCCTCTAAGTCCGTGGGAGCCCAACAATGGAATCCATAATGATCCGCTCCCACTTCCACTCTGGAATGTCAAACTTCTGAAGCAATCCACCCCGTCGTTGATGCTCATACTTCACCTGCTGATAATTTAAGCACCAAGCTACATATTCCACTATGTCCTTCTTCATCCGCCTCCGCCAATAGTGCTTCCTCAAATCCTGATACCTCTTCGCGGCACCTGGGTGAATGGAGTACCGCAAACTGTGAGCCTCCTGGAGAATCAACTCACTTAAACCATCTACATTAGGCACACATAGCCTGCCCTACATCCATAATACACCGTCATCTCCAATCGTGACCTTCTTGGCATCACCGTGTTGAAATGTGTTCTTAAGGACAAGCAGACGAGGTTCATCATATCGACGGTCCTTGATACGATCATAAAGAGATGGAGAAACCACACAACCCAACAATCTCCTCGGCTCAGAAATATCCTATCTGAAAAACTGATTGGCCATGGCCTGAACATCTAATGCTAAAGGCCTCTCTACTACTCGTAGATATACTAAGCTGGCCAAATTCTCCGCCTTGCGACTCAAGGCATCGGCCAACACATTGGCCTTTATGCTATGATAAAGAATGGTGATGTCATAATCCTTAAGCAACTACAACCATATCAACTGCCACAAGTTAAGATCCTTCAGTTTAAATAGATGCCGTAGACTCCGACGATCGGTGAAGACCTGACAAGGAACACCGTACAAATAGTGCCGCCAGATCTTCAAGGCATGAACAGTAGCTGCTAACTCGAGGTCGTGGATAGGATAGCTCTTCTAATGCACCTTCATTTGTCTGGATGCATAGGCAATCATCCTATCGTCCTGCATCAACACCGCGCTGAGGCCAATGCGCGACGCATCACAATACACTGTATAGGACCCCAAACCTACAAGAAACATTGGGGCCGTGGTCAAAGCTGCCGTGAGCTTTTGAAAGCTTTCCTCGCACTCCTCGGCCTACCTGTAGGGAGCAACCTTCTTGGTCAGCCTACTAATAGGTGCAACAATAGACGAGAAACCCTCTACAAATCGGCGGTAATACCCTACCAAGCCAAGAAAACTCCGGATCTCCGTAGCTGAGAACGGTCTAGGCCAACTCTCCACTGCTTCAATCTTCTTTGGATCTACCTTGATCCCCTCACTCGATACTACATGACCTAAGAATGCCACTAATACTAGCCAGAACTCACACTTCGAAAATTTGCATATAACTTTTTCTCCCTCAATGTCTGGAGAAACAGTCCTCAGGTGCTGCCATGATCCTTCCCACTCTAGGAGTACACCAGAATGTTGTCAATAAACACAATGATGAAAGAGTCCAGATAGGGCCTAAATATACTGTGCATCAAGTGCACGAATGTTGCTGGGGCGTTGGTCAGCCCAAATGACATCACAAGGAACTCGTAGAGACCATACCGAGTCCTAAAAGCAGTCTTCGGGATATCTAACTTCCGAATCATCAACTAATGATAGCCTGAACGCAAGTCAATGTTGGAAAACACTCTAGCACCCTGTAACTAATCAAATAGGTCATCAATACGAGGCAACAAATAATTGTTCTTCAATGTGACTCTGTTCAAGCGGTGGTAATCAATACACATGCGTATGGAACCATCCTTCTTCTTCACAAAGAAGACTGGAGCACCCAAGGCGGCATACTAGGATGAATGACGCCCTTATTAAGAACCTCTTGCAACTGCTCCTTCAACTCCTTTAGCCCAAGAGGGGCCACACAATATGGAGGTGAGATGGGCTGAGTGCCCGATAACAAATCAATTCCAAAGTCGATGTCCTTATCGGGCGGCATGCCCGGAAGATATACTGGAAATACGTCTGGAAAGTCCCTCACTACTGAAACCGACTCAATAGTAGGAGTATCAATATTGACATCTCATATATAAGCCAGATAGGCATCACACCCCTTCTCAACCATCCTCTGAGCTTTTAGAAGTGAGATAACTCTACTAGGAACATAATCTAAGGTACTTCTCCACTCTAATCGTGGTAATCCTGGCATAGCCAGCGTCATAATCTTTGCGTGACAATCAATAATAACATAATTGGGCGACAACCAGTCCATGCCTAATATAATATCAATGTCTACCATACTGAGCAATAATAAATTAGCTCTGATCGCAAAACCACTGATAACAACCAAGCACGACCAATACACACGATCCACAATAATAGAACCACCCACGGGTATAGAAACATATACAAGAGAACTCAAAGAATCATGGGATACGCCCAAATACGGAGCAAAATAAGATGACACATAAGAATAAGTGGAGCCTGGATCAAACAAGACCGATGCTTCTCTATGACAGATCGGAACAATACCTGTGATGACAGAATCAGATACAACTGCCTCCGTCCTAGCAGGAAGGGAATAATATCTGGCCTGGCCTCTACCGCTAGGGCGACCTCAACCTGCTCGACCTCCACCTCTAGTTGGTTGAGCATTTGGGGTGGCAGTTGGGGCTGCAATCATGGACTGAGAAGCCTGAGGACCCGGTGGAATTCACTGAGTCTGAGTAGCCTGTGGAGGTGCCCCCCCCCCCCTCGAG
>MCJB01012993.1:0-10688 GCA_002018475.1 Nicotiana obtusifolia | reverse complement strand
GCCCCCCCCCCCCATCGAGTCTAGGGAAAATCCCTCAACACATGAGAAGTGTCACCAATCTGAAAACAAGCTCTCGGATGGTGTGGCTGCTGTGAGTGGCTCGGGCATGATGAGCTAGACCGATCGTGCAGGAGGTGCACCAGACACTGGCGGTGCGTAATATGGAGCCTAGCACCTAGGAGTGGCTGGAACACCGTTGGCGGTTCATACGCTCAAATTACACCTTAAGAATAGTCTAAGCGGTCGGTGTCAAATACAATAACCCAACAAGGTTGGGGTCGAATCCCACAGGGAATAGGTGTGAAACGTTTATCTAATCAGTGTAATACTTAACTAAGTCGTAATTCTATAAAGTTATTGGAATAAAACAAAAGAGTGTTAAACGTACGAGTAAACGAAAACTGAAAACCAATTGCAATAGTATGAATGTGAATAATATGAATTTAAGAAACCAAGGTTGTGTCCCCCTTAATGTAGTAGAATGTTCTTGATATTAATATTGACTAACTTTCTTGATATGCAATTGATGTTTGATTTACTATCCAATATTTCCCAATAGTTGGATAATGTATCCTCTTTACGATTCTCCCAAATACAAAAGAGTTATGATTAAGAACAATCAATTAATGCCAAATTAAAACCTACTTATTCCTAAGCGATTTTATTAAACAAGGTTTAAAGCCTTGAGTCTTTGTGATTTACTTCTACCAAATTCTATCCCACTTTTCAAAGATAAGATAGAATTAATTGGCGTTCGTTGATGTTTGCAACCTCTAACGATTAATTGAAGAACAAGAAATAAATAAATATCAATCTTTCAGTGAAATCATATTCAATATCAAAATCCCCATCTAGGATTCACAACCTCAGCGTTTGAATTTAGCTACTCATGCTGAAAATTGAAGAATAAAGAATAGTAATTGTCATCATCTTACAAAATAAAAGGTACTTGATCCCAAAAGCTTCAAAGAATTCAAAATAGTTGATTGCCCGTACTTTGTACTCTAAATTCTAAAAAGATTTTCTTCACAAAACCCTATTAAACCTATTTATAGAGGCCCAAAATCCGAGGCAAATTTTCTGTGTGATTTGCCCCTGTTGTAATAATGCGGACCGCATTTCTATCGCAATACATAAATGTGGTCCGCAGATCATCATCGCCTGTTGCAGATTGATGTGCCGGGTTACTATATTTGACATCGATCGCTTACACTATTGTTAAGGTGTAATTTGAGCGAATCAAATTTTGGCGCCGTTGCCGGGGAATACGGTTTTGAAATTTCTAATTAGTGTATACTTTACTATAAGTCTAATTCCACTTGATTGCACGTTGTTTGTTTTGGTTGTTGTAGACAGGAAGATATGGCAAACCATGAAGAAGATGTGGAGGTGGAGCAGGAGGAAAATCCGTTTGCTGATATTGAAGAGTATATAGAGGATACAAATGCTATAGTACCTCCAGCTATAGGTGCTGCTACGTTCAAGGTAGAACATGGACTGATTTTGATGCTGAAAGCTAAAGGATACTTCAGAAACTCTACTGATGACGATCCAACACAGCACCTCAGGAACTTTTTGGGTGTTTGTGCGACGCACAAGCAAAATAATATCTCTGACAATGCATTAAGGCTGAGATGCATTAAGTACTCATTAGCTGGAGATGCGAGGAAATGGCTTCAAAACCTTCCTCCAAATTCCATCCGTTCATGGCCTGAACTAGTCCGGGCATTCTTGTCAAAGTGGTTTTCACAAAGCAAGAAATCCGAGCTTCGCGACAAGATATTCTTCTTTGAACAACTACACGAAGCGTGGGAACGCTTCAAGTTGTATTTGGTGAGGTCCCCAAACAATGGCTTTCCAGATTCAATCTTACTGGAAAACTTCTATATGGGTTTGGATCCTATGAACCAATCAATAGCGAAGAATGCTGCTGCTGGACCCTTCATGGATAAAACCATCGCTAGAGTAACTCAGATTTTGGATAAAATGGCTAAACACAATCAAGATTGGCATTCTGAGGATACAACAAGTGGTATTACAATTGGGTCTCCTTCTATGAACAACTTGATAAAGGAAAATCAAGAACGAGACCAGGTGATTGCTAAACTTGCCACAAATGTTAATGTATTGACGAAGTTGTTTACAGAAAATCAGAAGAAGAAAGTCAATGTAGTGGAGAATGTGCAACGAGTCCAAAGTGATGAATATGAAGAGGCTAATTATGTCAACAATTCTCAAGGAGGTTATGAAAGGCAACATTATCAGGGTCAAGGGACGCAAAATCAATGGAGACCAAACCCTCAGGGGCAAGGTCACCAACAATGGCGAAATGATCAAAGTGGCCCTAATCAAGGAAATTGGAACAACAGTAATAACTTTCCAAACCGAAGTTCCAACCCTTATGTCCCTCCGAAAGGTCAATATTCGAGTCAGGGATCCTCAAGTGAATCCAAATTGGAGAGTATGCTCGAGAGGATATTACAGAACCAAGAAAAGTCAAATAATTCCATGAAAAACATGACTGAATTGGTTGGCTCCCACACAACAGCGATTCAAAAGTTGGAATTGCAAATGAGGGATCTCTCTAGTGAACAATATCCACAACAGAAGGGAACACTTCCTAGCGACACCATTGCGAATCCTAAGGGGAGTGGAAGTGGCCCAACTGCTCATATTCTGGTTGTTACGACCAGGAGTGGGAAGACATTACAGGGGAGAGATGAACAAGCAGTCGATGCTGAAGAACTTCAAAAAGGGGTTGCCGTTGAAAAAGATAATGTTGCTGAGGTAAACGAAAATCCAGAAACTGTGCTGAACAGAGATGAGACTCAGGAAGGGATAAAGGATAAGGCAGAAGGAACATCAACCGTTCTTCCGCCAATTCCTAGACCCCCTCCTCCTTTTCCTCAGAGATTTGCGAGAATAATTGACTACAACAAGTTTGAGAAGTTTTACGACATTCTCAAGCAGTTATCAGTTAATATACCTTTCTTGGAGGCTTTCCAAGAAATGCCAGGGTTTGCCAAGTAACTCAAGGATCTGATTACAAAAAAAAGAACGACCAGGAATGAGGTGGTAAACATGACTCACAGGGTTAGCTCGATCATAGCTACAAATCCAATCGAAAAGAAAGAGGACCCAGGAGCATTTACTATTCCGTGCACTATTGGAGTGCGCGACTTTGCTAAGGCATTGTGTGACAATGGGGCTAGCATTAATCTAATGCCTCTCGCTATCTACAAACAAGCCGGGCTAGGAATGCCGAGGCCGACAAGCATGAGGTTGCAGATGGCTGACCGATCTATCAAAGACCAGTTGGTATTGTGGATGATGTAATTGTAAAAGTTGGAAAATTTCATATTCCAGCTGACTTTGTGATCCTCTATTGTGCTGTGGACAAGGAGATCCCTATCATATTGGGGAGACCATTCTTAGCTACTGGAAGGGCTCTTATGGACTCAGAGCGTAATGAAATAAAGTTCTGGGTAAACAACGAAGAAGTCACTTTTCAAGCTAGTAAGGGAATGAAGTTTCCAACTGAGTATGAGAACATTTCACTAATTGGAATTGTTGATGAAGTTTATGAAGCTGTTGAGATGAAAATGGAAGAGCAATGTTTAGGTGAAGCACTGGCTGCTATATTGGTGAATTTCGATGGTAATGATTTGGAAGGGTTTATGGAATCGGTGAATGCGTTAGAAGGTCGTGGTTCTTATTCATATACTCTACCAAAACTGTCCCTAGATTTGGAGAATAGAACTACACCTCCAGCGAAGCCGTCCATTATTAAACCACCTCAATTAGAGCTCAAGCCGCTTCCTTCGCATTTGAGGTATAAATTCCTTGGTTTGAATAATACTTTATCGGTAATTTTTTCTTTGTTGTTGAATGATGTGCAGGTAGAACAGTTGCTGCAAGTTTTGAAGGAATACAGACAAGCCATCGGATGGACAATTGCTGATATTCAGGGAATTCCTGCCGGAATTTGTGAGCACAAGATTCAACTAGAAAATGGGACAAAACCAAGTGTGGAGCACTAGAGACGGCTGAATCCAGCAATGCAGGAAGTGGTGAAGAAAGAGATAATCAAATGGCTAGATGCAGGGGTTGTCAATCCGATTGCCGATAGTTCGTCAGTGAGTCCAGTGCAATGTGTGCCAAAGAAAGGAGGAATGGCGGTGGTCAAGAATGAAAAGAACGAGCTGATTCCAACAAGGACAGTTACTGGATGGCGAGTACGCATGGATTACAGAAAGATCAATAGTGCCACATGGAAGGACCACTTCCCTATGCCTTTTATTGATCAAATGCTTGATCGGCTAGCCGAAAAGTCCTTTTATTGCTTCCTTGATGGATACTCCGGGTACAATCAGATAAATATTGCTTTGGAGGATCAGGAGAAGACAACGTTCACCTGCCCGTATGGAACATTTGCCTTCAGTCGAATGCCGTTCGGATTGTGCAATGCTCCAGCTACCTTCCAGAGATGTATGATGTCGATTTTTTGTGATATGGTGGAGGATTTCCTCGAAGTCTTTATGGATGATTTTTCAGTAGTTGGGGAAACCTTTGAGCAATGCTTGAAGAATCTCAAACAAGTGCTGAAATGATGCGAAGAAATAAACCTTGTATTAAATTGGGAAAAATGCTACTTCATGGTGGATGAAGGTATTGTTTTGGGGCATAAAATCTCCAGGCATGGTATAGAGGTGGATAAGGCTAAAATTGAGATCATCACCAAGCTCCCTCCACCCACATTAGTGAAAGGTGTGCGTAGCTTTCTAGGGCATGCTGGATTCTACAGGCGGTTCATTAAAGATTTCTCAAAGATTGCACACCCAATGTGTAAACTCTTAGAGAAAGATGCCAAGTTCGTCTTTGATGAAAAATGCCTCACTGCTTTTGAAGAACTAAAAAAGAAGCTCACCACGTCACCTATCATTGTCACACCTGATTGGTCGTTGTATTTTGAGTTTATGTGAGATGTTAGCGGTGTAGCTATTGGAGTGATGCTGGGGCAGAGACACAACAAAATTCTTCACCCAGCATACTATGCTAGCAAGATGATTAATGGGGCGCAAATGAATTACACTGTAACTGAGCAGGAACTGTTAGCTATTGTGTATGCATTCGAGAAGTTCCGTGCATATCTATTGGGCTCCAAAGTGATAGTGTATATAGATCATGCTGCTCTTTGTTATTTGATGGCGAAGAAAGATGCTAAGCCACGACTAATCCGATGGGTGTTACTGCTGCAAGAGTTTGATTTCAAAGTTATGGACCGCAAGGGAACACAAAACCAAGTGGCAGATCACTTATCTCGACTGGAAGAATCAGGGAGACAAAAAGAAGAGCTGGAGATAAACGACTCATTTCCAGATGAGCAAATACTGATGGTATCAAATTTATTTGCACCGTGGTATGCAGATATCGCCAACTACATTGTCAGCGATCTCATTCCGGAAGGGTTGGAATCATACCAACGGAAGAAATTCTTGAGGGATTGTCGCAATTATTATTGGGAAGAACCATTCTTATTTCGTGTCTGTGCTGATAACATCATTCAAAGATGCGTACCTGAGGAAGAGATGCTACAGATCCTGAAAGCGTGCCATGACTCACCAGTTGGGGGTCATCACGGGGTTAACAGAACAGCTGCAAAAATTTTGGAGTGTGGGTATTACTGGCCGACTATTTATCAGGATGCTAATCAGTTGGTGAAGTCTTGCGACCAATGCCAACGACAGGGCCCAATTTCGAGGAGGCATGAGATGCTTATGAAATTTGTTATGGAAATCGAATTATTCGATGTTTGGGGTATTGACTTCATGGACCCTTTCATAAGCTCATGTGGGATGAAATACATCCTAGTGACTGTGGACTATGTATCCAAGTGGGTAGAAGCCGTCGCCTTACCAAACAACGAAGCTCGGAGTGTGATCGCGTTTATAAAGAATAATATTTTCACTAGGTTTGGCACCCCGAGAGCCATTATCAACGATGGAGTGTCACACTTCTGTAACAGAGTGTTTAAGGGTCTCCTCGACAAGTATGGGGTTAAGCATACGGTTGCCACACCTTATCATCCACAATCGAACGGCCAAGTTGAAGTATCCAATAGGGAGATCAAAAGCATCCTATCCAAGACGGTGAACGCTAATAGGACTGATTGGTCAAGAAAGCTAGATGATGCTCTATGGGCATATCGTACAGCTTACAAGACTCACATTGGTACATCCCCGTATCGGTTAGTCTTTGGAAAGGCATGCCATTTACCCGTTGAACTCGAGCATAAGGCTATGTGGGCCTTAAAGAGATTGAACATGGACTAGGCGGAGGCCGGAGCTCTAAGGCTGGCACAGTTGAATGAATTGGAAGAATTCCGTCTTCACGCTTATGAAAGTGCAGCAGTTTATAAAGAACGAATGAAATTCGTCCATGATACAAAGATCTTGAAAAGAGAGTTTAAGGTAGGGGACCTGGTGTTGCTGTTCAATTCAAGACTCAAATTATTTCCAGGGAAGCTACAGTCCATATGGTCAGGACCATTTAAAGTTGTCAATGTCTCCCCGTTTGGAGCTGTTGAATTGGCATCGGAGGATGGGCTCCGGACTTTCAAGGTTAATGGGCAAAGAATCAAGCACTACTTGGGTGTAGATGGAGAAAAACATGTGGTGGAGCAGCTGGCTCTAAAAGATGATCAAATCCCAACTACAAAATGATTGCAGCGGCATCCTAGCATCGTCGTGCCGCGACGTTAGCGCTTCATGGGAGGCAACCCATGTGTGGTATCATTAGTTTTTGTTTATGTTGTATTTTTATTTATTTAGAATTCAATATTACATTTGTACTTAGGTCTACTTGAAGGGTTTTCGAATGCAGGAATGTGATGAAAGGATACACGAATTGAAGAAGAGTGGTTGAAACTGCAGAAAAACATCAAGGTGAAAAATGCTGCACAAATGCGATCGCATTTGAGATATGCGAACCGCATTTGTGCCGCAAACTGAGGCAGAAACTTGAACAACCAGGTTGCGCAAAAATGCGAAGAGGCTCGAAGATTTGCGGTTCGCATTTGAGTTATGCGAACCGCATTCTGACCGCAAACAGAGACAGAGAATTCAGCTCACACGGCTGGTGAAAATGCGGTGGAAGCTCCTAATTTGCAGTTCGCATTGTAATTATGCGAAACTTTAAGCATCGCATAATTGCCAGGTACGTGTTCGCATTTCATCCTTTTCTAAAACCCTTCAATCTAAGTATATAGAAAAAAAAAAAAAAACTCAGACAAATGTCAGTCCAAGAGTTCATTCACCTTTAATCTAAGAGCTACAATCTTCTTCCCAAGGTATGTGCACTCTTTGCTTCACCTTAAATTCTTAGTTCGAAAACCTAGGGTTTATTGTTCAGTAAAGAAGTTCAAAGTCGTTGGAGTGGAAGATAGAAATCTAGGGTTTGTTTGCTTAAGGGATGCACATTCTTGGGTATTTGAAGGTATTTGCGGTCTACAAATTCAAAATGTGGACCGCAATTAGACCGCATCCCTAAACCCTAGGTGTCTAAGGGAGACGAAAAATGCGGTGAATCTGTGATTGCATAACCAATTTGCGAACCGCAGATCCACCGCGAACACACTCAGAACATTTAGTTAGCACTGGTGAACTATGTGGTGGTTATGCGATTGCAGATCTCGTTTTGCGATGATTTTGCGATCGCATTTGTGTGTATCGAACAGGCTTATGCACATCACCACTCTGTGATGGAGTTGATTTGCATAGTGGTTATGCGACCGCAAACCACACCGCATTTCTGTAACTCTTTGGTCATTTCTCCTGTTTTCTCTCAAATGATGATAATGTCACTGACATCTCCCACTTATGCAGATATGGCCAAAAAGCATTCCTTAAAGAGAAGGCCTTCCTCCGTTTCAACCTCCGAACCAACCAAACGGGCAAGGAAAGAATCAACTATACCTAACCCCTCCCAGTCCGATGAGGAGGATTGCATTCCGGAAGTTGATCTAGTTGCTGAGGCACGGAGGAAGAGAGGTGATGACCTTCAGCTTCGCTTTGGGGTTGAAGGTTCAAGATCTTTATCCAGGGAAGCACTCACGAAGAGAAGGATCCTGGGGGAGAAGAAGTTGAGCTTGAATGGGCTGCATGACAAATACCCTCATATTCTCGAAATCATAAAAACGAGAAGATGGGAGTATTTCACTAAGGACCCCAAGGAATACAATGAGTCAATGGTCCGTGAATTTTATGCGTCCTATGGAGCCTCCCGATCAGCATATCATCGACGCAATAGAATATTCACCGGCCTTGTTCAAGTTCGGGGCAAGACTGTGTTTTGTGGCAGCAACCATATCAACGAACTCTACTTCCCCAACTGGGACTCAAGCACAGCCGAGTACGATGCAAAGTACTCCAATAGAGAGAATGAACGGGGGTGGATAGCGTCAATAATTGCAAAGGGGACCCCGGCCTGGATAAATCCTGGAAAGAAAATCTTTAAGGAAGACCTTACAAGGGAGGGCAAATATTAGCTCAGCTTCGTCACCTCCCATCTAATACCCTCCAGAAACGAAACAGACATCAGCATTGAGAAGGCACTTCTCATTGCTTGCATAATGACGGGTATTACAATTGATGTGGGGAGTCTTATCTTCCAGGAAATTGGCATCCGGGCTACTCAGCGGGCCACATCACTTCCCTTCCCAAGTTTGATCACCACCCTCTGCCAAGAGGTGGATTTCCCATTCTTACCACAACAAGACAAACTTGGGAGGTCTACGAGAGATATAGATATCACTTATATCAGTGATTCACCGGCCCCAACAACAACCCCAATTGAAGACATTGACTCTCAAAACCTCCTGTCTCCCCAAAATCCTGACACCTCTACAGTTGCTGAAGAAATTGCACCCTCATCTACCACTGGTCCATCAGTCTCGCACATGCCAGCCATTTAAAGACTTGGTTTAATTGCTCATCACGCAAACTCTAAAGTAGACCAACTCTTGAAGACACTGCCCTCACTGATTAAACAGGCCTTGACTCCGCTGCAACAATAACAATTAGCGTTCGGAGAGAGGTTGACTAAGCTTGAGTCGAGGGTTGAAAGCATTGAAAGAGGTGAAGTGAGGGGTTTGCCCTAACTGCGGGAGGAAGTAAAATCACTGAAGACCGACCTCCAGAAGATGAAAAATCTGGAGTTCGACATATCATCTCTCCTCCCCAACGAGGGTGACTAGGGTGCTGGCCGTGCTGACTTGGGCCTGGAAGTCACGACACTTATGGCAGACATTGCACCTTTGTCTGCTAAAGTGTCTCAGCCTCCTGCGCCTACAGTACAGGTTGAGTCTACTGATGACGAGACATTGGAGCGGTCATTAGAGTTCGAAGTGGACAAATCAGAGGAGGCCAGTTTAGAGGTCGATGAGAGTGCAACCCCTAAGCCAAAAGGAAAAGAAATTGCTGTG
This sequence comes from Nicotiana obtusifolia, assembly GCA_002018475.1. NCBI lineage: Eukaryota > Viridiplantae > Streptophyta > Magnoliopsida > Solanales > Solanaceae > Nicotiana > Nicotiana obtusifolia. The sequence goes on along the minus strand of MCJB01012993.1, from coordinate 1,207 downwards.
CTTACGGCGGAGGAGGAACAAGAGCAAGCCGACATCGAGAAGGCCATTGAGCTATCATTAGCAGATAAGGCTGCCAGGAGATGGCCACCAACGGGAGAAGCTAGCAGCTCAGCAGCTCCCCCACCGGCTTCGGACCAGACCCACTCTTCTCCTCCAGCACCGACGGAGACCTAGGCTACTGCATCTCTTTGCGCAATTGCGCCACCAGGGAGCCCCTTGTCCTTTATATTCCTTTTTATGCATTGGGGACAATGCATGTGTTTAAGTTGGGGGTGGTAGCCTTATATTCTTGTTTTGTCTGTATATTTGATTTATTTGTGAGCATGTTTAGTGACATTTGATACCTGTACATTATATAGTAATGCTTTATGATTCATGTGTATATGTTATTATAATTAAATAGTTAGCAATAAATTCCCTTTGTTTTTTCTTTTGTCGGGTTCTTTTTCAAGGGTGTAATAGTAGAACGGGGCCTTTAAATATGAAGTATATTGACCAGGATGGTACATCTGTTGAAAATCAAGTATGTAAACATATGTGAAGAATAGACCCTTACAACAAATCAATTAGGTGGATTTGAGGCTCGCTCAGTAACTCTAAACTTAGAATTGTGTATGTGTACACGAGGAAAGCCTCGAATTACTAAATGTGAACTCCAAAGCTGCAAACTATGTTAACCGAACAATTGATGTGCCAATGTGTGTGAGCTCCTTGTTTTGATAGTTCTTGTGTTTACTGCTGCCATCTAAAACTTGCCCGGTTGGTTTTTCGTTGCCTATCCTACGTACACCGAGTTAGAGAAATGATCTTAGGCTTTCTTTGATTAGTGATGAAACCTTTCTAGCCTTTTCAGCTTACCTGTGCATAATGAATATCACTAGTACCCTATTTGAGCCTTGTAGCCTTTTCCTTGGCCTCTACATTACAAACCTATCCCATTTGTAAGACATGATCTCTCTTGAACCCGTTCCTCCTTGAACATTGAGAACATTGCTAAAAGTTTAAGTTGGGGGTGTGGGTCAACATGAAAATGGGCAAGGTTGTGAAATGAGACTGGGACCCCGTACCTCAAAAGCTCATGTGAATCTATGGAAGCTTCAATATAAAAAAAAAAAGGGAAAAGAAAAACAGAAAAAAAAATATTCTATGTGTGTTGTCATAAAGAAGCTTGAGAATCAAATAAAGAGGTATGCAAGTGGGGTCTAAT
>MCJB01012982.1:151209-175670 GCA_002018475.1 Nicotiana obtusifolia | reverse complement strand
GAGTTATTAGCAGATATATGCATAATCCAGGAAAGGAGCATTGGCAAGCTGTGAAGTGGATTCTACGGTATATTCATAATACTGTAGATGTTGGGTTAGTTTTTGAGCAGGAAAGCAATCAGTCTGTAGTTGGATATTGTGACTCAGATTTTGCGGGTGATCTGGACAAACGAAGATCAACTACTGGTTATGTGTTTACTTTTGCAAAGGCACCAGTTAGTTGGAAGTCTACTTTACAGTCAACAGTTGCTTTGTCTACAACAGAGGCAGAGTACATGGCTATTACAGAGGCTGTAAAGGAGGCAATTTGGCTTCAAGGGTTGCTAAAGGAGCTTGGTATTGGACAAAAAAGTATCACAATTTTTGTGATAGTCAAAGTGCTATTCAATTAGCGAAAAACCAAGTTTATCATGCAAGGACGAAGCACATTGATGTTCGGTATCATTTCGTACGAGAAATCATCAAAGAAGGTGGAGTCACGGTTAAGAAAATTCATACTACAGAGAATCCTGCTGATATGCTGACAAAAGTAGTAACTGCGATCAAATTTCAACATTGTTTGGATTTGATCAACATTGTTGAACATTGAAGATCGAAGATGAAGACACAACCAAAATTTGTTATTGAAAGAAAATTAAAGATGTGGAATTTTGCCAAGGTGGAGATTTGTTGGTTTTGACAAAGTCCCACATCGGTGGGCTTTGGAAAAATAGTTGGGTTTTTTCCTATAAAAGGAGGCCTAATGTTTAGGATTTAAACACACCTCTCATTTGCCTTCATATCTTCTTAAGGCATTTGTATCTTCTCTCTTTAGTATTATTTCACTTGTATTTTTGGAGTGGAATAAAATATTGGTTGTGTCCGAGGAAGTAGGCAAAATTGGCCGAACCTCGTAAATTCTGGTGTTCCTTTTATTGTTGCTTTATTGTCTATTTATTATTTGGTGGCTGTCATAATTTTTGGTATAGTAGTTGTGACTTATTCACACTATATACATTTGGCTTCCGCAACAGCAGCTACGTTGATGACCTGATTATTTGAACATTGTATCTAAACAAACTTTGGTAATCATCAAAATCTCAAATTCAACAAAATGGATAATTGATGAAAGAAAACACCAAATATATCTTAAATTCTTATTCCCATCGGGCGACTGATGAAAATATACTGACCATTAAAGATAATTGTGTTATTTCGATTGTACACGAATACATGAGTTATACCGAACGTTAAGTGAATTATAGATCACTTGAAATCTTTTGTGGGTGAACATCTCAATGCTTGTGTTATCAACAAATAGAGCTAGTATGATATCACTTGGATAAGATAGAATTTAGATTTTCCATTTTCTATTTAATTCTTGGGGAAGAAGTTGAAAAAAGACGTACGAACTCTCTACTCTCTATATGTAAAATATTCCAAATGACTTTTCTAATAATTCACATTTTAACATTAGATCATTCAGATGCACACTCCAAACATAAAATTGACAATACGTGCCTGAAAAGGCTACCGCACCCCATATTTCCACTTCATAATTGCCTCTATATCTATGAAAAATTTACTCTTGCCCCTTATGTTAAAAGTATTATTTTCAAAAGTTTCCTTCGTCTCGTTATGTACGAAAGGTGCCTCTGCTCTTGTAGAACTCTAAGGGGTCGTTTGGTAAGGTATTAAGCAAAATAATCCTTGTATAAAAATTTAATCCGTCCAATATCATATTTGGTTGGTCAATTCAATTTACTCCTATCTAATACATGGATTAGTTATACCTCATATGAGGGATTAACTAATACCAAGGAAAGGAAGGGATTACTAATCCCTGGATTAGCTATACATGGATAAGACTTAAAATTACTAAATCCAGACTTATACATTGCATAATTAATTTTTAATACAATGAACCAAATACTTGATAAAAAATAATCCCAGCACTACAATCCCTGCATTACTAATCCCTGCATTACTTGTGTTCGTACCAAACGACCCCTAAGGCTACAATTCTATTTTTCAAAAAACAAATGAATTTAAAAGAATATGTACGAAAACACGTAAAAACTTTTTGGAGTAACAATAAAATTGTCTTTGTGTGACTTGTAGGTTACATGTTTAAATCGTGTAGCAGCTATTAATGTTGTCTACATCACACCTCTGCGACCCTTTCGATCCTTATGTGGCTGCGAAATACTTTATTCATCGAGCTGTTTTTTTTGTTTTTGTTTTTTTACTGTACCATAACACATGCATAACATTGTTTTGATCAGATCTGAGTTATCGTTCTCTTTTTTTTGTTTCTTGGTCCTTTAAAACTCATTAACATTCATTTTATTAACTTAATCACGTGACTGTCCACATATAATGATGTTTAGCATCTCGAGGCTTATGTACTCTTTAACTATAAAAACTGAAAAAGTGCATCATACTTTTCTCCCGTGAAAGGCCTCTCTAGAAAAGATCCTAAGAACAGTCAAAGATCCAAATTATTAAGTAGGATCTTCTTCTTGGTTCCCCTTTCTAATTAACTCTGTTGAAAAGTATTTCATTTTTTCACTTCAAGTTAAATTAAAGGCATTTTTCAGTTGCAGCTGAGGCAAGACTCTCCTAAGAATGTGTTTCTTAAGCATTAGTTTATCTTATGAACTTTTGTCTCTAGTCAATGGCAAATTTAACTATGGTTTCACGGTAAAATTTAGCACATTGAGATCTCTATAATAACAACAAAGACAACAACAAATTCAGTATAATCCCACAAGTGGGGTACAAGGATGGTAGTGTGTACGCAAACCTTACTCCTACCTTGAAGGTAGAAAGACTATTTTCGATAGACACCCCGCTCAAGAAAAGGTGAAAAGAAAGCAATAGCAACAAACAGTAACAACAATAAAATAATAAAAAAATAAGGCAAAAGAAATAACTTTAATAATAAAAATCTAAAAAAGGTAATGTATAGTTAAATCTATGTATCAAAACGCATTCAATATGTCGCTATTTAAGAATTTTAAATTAAAATTAATCTATAGCTAATACCTATCTTGCATTGTTGTATGAGGGTATGGACAAAATATTTCAACCAATTAGTTGCATTCACATCAATTTTAATCTACAACCATAACTCAATTCAATATAATTTGACCAAGAGATCTTGTTATGAATTTAAAAGAAACCTCTTATCAACTCATGAGTCATGACGCCAACATAAATCTCATAAAATCAAAAGTATGTGTCATGCTTCATATGCTACCATCTTTCAATGTGTGAAATAACTTAGTTGCATTAAATATGAAGAAGGCTTGTACTATTGGGAGTTGAATAAATAAAATCATGAAAAGTTGCAAAAATAGCCAATAGGCATTAATTAGGGTTTGCAAATACCAACGGCCATTGAGCCCCCAAAGGCGCAATTCCTTATTATCCCACCTTTGCCCTCCCATTTTCCTCTCCCCGGAACTCTTCATTTTCCTTTTAATTCCCTCTTCAAACTGCAAACAACAAAACCACAGGAAAAAGCCAAACAATGTCAAACAAATCCCCCATTTTCCCCTTTGTTGAACCTCAACACTTCAGTGACTATGGCTTCGACCCTCAAATCGATTACTTTCAGGTATATAGAAAATACTTTTTTATTTTTTATATTTTTAACTACATATGTATAATTCGACTCGAAAACAACTGATATGCTCTAACAAGCTCTAAATGACGCCATTAATTAATGTATTATTAATAAGTACTTCTTTTTGACCCCTTTTATTAAACAGATTTTAGAAGAAGCAAGAAAGCACAAGATCAGAGAAACCGCAAGATCTTCTATAGACACAGTTCATTTCAAGCTACAAAAACCAATATCAAAAGATGAATCTTCAAAAAAGATCAAGAAGCACAGTAGCCGCAAAAAATGGTGGAAAAATGCTCTGCTCTTTTTCAAGAGGAGCACTAATTCCAAAAATGACGAAATCCCCGGCGACGGTGATCTTGACGTCCACGGCGAAGTTCACCGCCGGTGTGCTATTTTCCGGGGATCAGTATCTGGACCGGTTTATATTACTGAGAGCAGAAGTGGGTCGAACACGCCTTGCCGTACAACCAGCCGTCCGTCGTCCGGTCCACTCGCCGGGACTGTGACTCCTAACCGGAAAGGTGATTTGGAGATCCCCTACATTAATCTCAGGGAATTTAACATGGACCCGCAGCAGCATAGGATCTCGACCACTTCAGCTATGCCCATATATTTGGTTACGTGAACAGAGCAGTATTTAATTAATTTTTAATTTTAAGTACTCCTATCTGCTAATTATCATTATCCTAATTTTAGACCTTTTTAGGTCTGGAATTAGAAAGTTGATGAACCCTTTAGTCTTTAATTAAAAGGGAATCCTCTTATTTTTTATTTTTTTTGTTTTTTTGTTTTGTTAGAAGTTAACTTTTCCAGTCATTTTATGCAACTTTTTTTCTTGTGAATTGTCAACAGACAGTATTTATCTTTGATTTTGCTGCCAATTGTAATGAGCTGATTCATCTACTAATGGCGTGCTTTTGTTTTGACCAGACTCTGCTTTTGACATTTTTCTCTGTTTATTTTTTGGGGGTTGTAAATGGAGAACTTTATCTATGAATGGATATCACCAAATCCAAAGAAAAAAGCCTACAAAAAGTGATCAAGGCAAGGGAAAGTTGCCTATCAATTTTAACTAGAAATCATGTCAAGATTTGCTTCATTTTATGTTTAGTTCAATTGAACTGATAACTGAATTTATTATTGTAACCTTAGTCATAAAGCTTTAAGATATGTATTGTGCGGAATCTTTAAAATAATTATAATATTTGTGAGAAATTTTCTAAAAATAAGTTACTTTTGAAGAATCGACACACATAAATATTTTATCTGAGCAACATAGTTTAAGTGATGGACCAAAGATACGTGCATGCCAAATTGCTGTAGTGATCTAGGAAAGGTTGAGGGGAAGCTTTGTTTTTTGTCCTTTTGTCGTGGTACAGGTATCATTAGGTAGTCGTGCTGGTACATAACAATATGGTCAGACTTAAATTCTTGGCGACCGTTTGTGATTGTGGGGTCTGACTAAGCTCCACATTTGAATAATTAGGCACTAATGGCTCATATTATAATCCAACTTTTGTAGCAGCTAGTAGTCTTTTTTCTTACGTAATAAGTACAGTAATATTTTTTTATGTGATAAATTAAGCTAGTTGAAGGAAGCATCGGAGTTACCATAAAATTATCTCCGTGTGACCTATAGGTTACGAGTTCGAATTGTGGAAGCAGTCACTAATGCTTACATTAAATTAGACTTTACATCACGCCACAGAAGTGCAGCCCTTCTCTGAACTTTACGTAAATGTGGAATGCTTTGTGCATCGGACTGCAGTTAATAGTATCTCAAGAAAGCCCTTTCCTTTAAGAGTGGGCATCGGTCTGTTCGATTCGGTTTATTCGATTTTCGGTTTGTGATTTTAATAACCAAAATCGAACCATAATAACTTCGGTTCGGTTCAGTTTATTCGTGTTCGGTTCGATTTAATCAGTTCGGTTTTTCTGTTTCAAGCCATAGCAATTTCTATCGAGGAATAAATTTCATAAGAAGAGGAGCAAATATTTTGTATGCGCCTGTCAATATCTCCCCTCCTTCGTTAGCCTATTTCTTTCTTGTGCAAATAAAGTACTTTCCGGTGGTGATTTTTCACTTTTTCCACATTTCACAGTTCAATTGTTATATTCAAAATTAAGCTACATAGATATGCAGAATATGGGATAAATATGTTACCTATTTCAGCATCACTGTCTCTTAATGTGGGCATTTCAGAATGCGACATCATTTCAGAATCATTTTTCAAGAATATACCAAGTGACAGAAGCTATGTTGACGATAAAAAATAAACAAACAAAAACGAAGTTGCTCCAGTAGTAATACTTAGTGCAGCAATAATTCGGGTTTTCGGTTTAACCGAAAATCCAATCCTTAAAATCCAAATCGAACCGAAAATCGAACTTTTAAAAACTATAAACTGCAAACCGATCGAAATACTGAAAAATCAAAATTAAATAAATCAAAAATTTTGATTCGGCCGATTTTTTCAATCCGGCCGGTATTATCCTCACCCCTACTTTCCTTGGAAATTTGTTGAGCAGTATAATATTTGCTTATCTTTTGCTGAGCAGGAGCATTGGAAAATTGATATCGCGCACAATGTTGAAAATATTCCCTAACCCTGAGATTATTCCAAAAAGAAGGATTCACTGAAGAGTAACAATTTTTATGGGAATGCGAGTTTTTCCCAATTCTTGTTTTTCTATTATTATCTGAGTGAAACAATTCAATTTTACTCTCTGTCGTCTTTCGTCATATAGAAAACAAAGGTAGATGAGGCCAAACGTAAAATAAAATTTAAAGAAGAAGAAGTTGATTGTTGAAGGAGAAGTCGTTTTCTTGAAAATGATAAAACCTCATATATGCTTAGTTTATTGGCTAGGCTCCAAAGTAGAAGGCGGTGATAAAGAGGACTGATGATGCTAAATATAGGTGAGACAGGCAATGTGGCTAAGTCTGCAACTGTTGTTTTCATTTTTTCAAGTTCACACCAATGCTGCAGCTGAGTAACGTGCTCTGTCGTATGGCATCCATTCAAGGATATGCAGGAGGAGGACAAAGATATTTAGTGTTTACTGCAGCTTGATCATGGTCTCTAGAGATCTAGGATGGTTTCTTCTTGAATTTTCGTTTACATCTTCAATGATTCATCTTTTGTGTCGTTCCATACAGAGATACATCTAGAAATTTTAAGGTAACGGATGTGAAGTATGCATATTGTGTATTTGTGTTTCTATGTCTATGGACTTAGTTGGTATAAATATAAAGGTTTAAGTTATACATATTGACAACATAAATTGTCAGTGCAATGTAATCAGGTATAACATGTTATTTTATTATATCATTGACAGCATAAATTGCCAGTGCAATTTAATCAGGTTTAAGTTGTTTTGTTGATAGCATGAAGCAACTATTTTCTTGTGAATTGTCAACAAGCAGTCTATTGGATTTTGCAGCCTATTGTAACGAACTGTTCAGCTACTGAATACATTGTAATGATCCGATCGATTGTTTTATTTTTCAGATTCATGTTCCTCTAATTAAGACTCCTCATACGTGCTTTTACTGTTTTATGACCCGCGGGGATGGTTGGTTTAGGTTTGAAAGGGTTCGGGTTGAAATCGGAACACTTAGTTCCTTAATAGTAGCCTATAATGGTTAAGTTTGACTTGAGTCAACATTTTGAGTAAACGACCTCGGAGCCGGGATTTGACGGTCCCAACAGGTTCGTATGATGATTTTGGACTTGGGCGTGTGTTCGAATCAGGTTTCGAATGACCAGGGAGCATTCGACGCTTAATATTGTAAGTTGGCGCATCGAAAGTTTTTCAAGTTACTTAAATTTGGTTTGGAGTAGACTTTGGCGTTATCGAGGTCCAATTGAGATTCCGAGCCTGGGATAGTTCCGTATGGTGATTTATGACTTGCACGCAAAATTTAGCGTCATTCCGAGTTGATTTGATAGGAATCGGACGCGCGGAAGTATTTTTAAAAGTTTTTGAGTTTCATGCCGAATTCATGCATTTTGGCATCCGAATCGTAATTCTAGATGTTATTTTGGTGTTTCGATCGCACGAGCGGGTCCGTAATATGTCGTTGGATGTGTGAGTGTAATTGGATGGGTCCCGGGGCCCCGGATGCAAAACAGATTGGAATCAGACTCGGAATTGGACATGGGGGAACTGCTGGTGCTTCAGATCTGGTGCAATCGCACATGCGTGGAAAGGGCCGCAGATGCGAACTCGCAGAAATGGCCCAGTGGTCGGAGAAGCAGACTTGAGGCTGGAGCTGGGTGGTCGCAGGTGCGAGGATTTTTTCGCATCTACGCGCCCGCAGAAGCGATCGAGGCTCCGCAGATGCGGACTTGGGCTGGTCGGCTGTGGGTCGCAGAAGCGGAAGGAATCCGCAGAAGCGGCTCTGTGTCTGCAGAAGCGAGGAAGCCGGAGGCAGTGGGGGATTGCATGTGCGACCTTTTGATTGCACTTGCGGTTCCGCAGATGTGATCAAGTGGCCGCAGGTGCGGAAGTCGCTGGACAGTGATGGTTTTTAATCCGAGACTTAGGCCATTTTTCCTCACATTTGAGGGAGGATTCTCATCAATATCCTAAGGCAAGTAATTCCCACCCATTTTCAAGTTAATTATGTAGATTTTAGGTAGATTAAACATAGAAAAATTGTGAAAATTTGTGGGATTTGTGAAAAACCTAGGGTTTTGATAAAAATGGGATTTGACCACGAAATTGATTATGGAATTAAATAAAAATAATATATTTGAGTTCAGGAGGCTATAGGTAATATTTATCTTCGAAAATTTTTAAAATTCGGGCCCGTAGGCCCGGAGGTGAATTTTAGGAATCTTCCAATTTGGGTTGGGTAATTATTCTAATAGCTAAATTATGAACTTTGGAATATATATATATATATATATATATATATATATATATTAATTAAATTAACTTGCGAACTAGAGAAGTTTACTTCGCTCGCGAAAGTACTTGCAAGGAGAGAGGACATGGATTTTTCATAGTTATTAAGTATTCCTCAATTTTCCAAATAAGAAGGCTAATCGATAATTGAAACTTTAAATCCCTAGTCTCAGCTCTATTCAAGATAGTTAATACGCAGGATAAACACAACAGTACAATTAAAAGCATGATGTGGATCTAAGTATACCCGGGTATATCATGGAATGTAGCTACTCATGGACTCTCATCACCTCGTGCGTACGTAGCTCCCAACTCAAGTAATACACAACAAAGAAATACCTAGGGAGATGAATTCCCTCTTATAAGGTTAGACAAGAGACTTACCTCGTTCCTAAGCTCACTTCCGGTCTACTGATCCGCTCTAAAAGCCCCAAGTCGATGCCGAGCAAAACAAAACTAGTCAAAAGTTATATATTTTAATTGCCCTACCTGTTATTTGGTTGCTCTATGTATATATCCGTACATGTTTCAAGTAGGTGTCGTGTTATAGCCTCGTCACTATCTCGTCAAGGTTAGGCTCGACCCTTAAGGAGTATATTGGGTCGGCTGTACTCGCGCTACACTTCTGCACTTCTTGTGCAGATACTGGTGTTGATCCTAGTGGCGTCTAGTGGTGTTCTGCTCGGATTCAGCCACATTTGGAGACTTGATGTAATGACCCGGCCGGTCGTTTTGAGTATTTTAGCCCCGATCCTCTATTTATTACCTCCTCTATGTTGTATTATGGTTACGTGACTTGCCGATGGTGTTTGGTTTTGGTTCAGGTGAGTTTCGAAGTGAAATGGGATACTTAGTCCCTCATTTGGAGCTTTAAGTTGAAAGAGTTGACCGTAGTTTGACTTTTGTGTAGACGACTCCGGAATGGAGTTTTGACGGTTCCAATAGCTCCGTATGGTAATTTTTGGACTTAGGAGTGTGTCCGGATATTGATTTGGAGGTCCATAGGTCGTTTCAGCGTGAATTGGCGAAGTTAGAAAAATTAAGGTTTGGAAGATTGAAAAGTTTGACCGGGAGTTGACTTTATTGATATCGGGGTAGGATTCTGATTGTGGTAGTTGGAATAGGCCCATCATGTCATTTATGACTTGTGTGCAAAGTTTGAAGTCAATCGGAGTTTGTTTTGGTTTGAATCGACATTAGTTTTGGAATTTAGTAGTTCATAGTTTCATAGGCTTGAATTTGGGTTGCGATTCGTAGAATCGATGTTGTTTGATGTGATTTTTGGCCTCGAGTAGGTCTGTTATGTGTTGTGGAACTTGCTGCTATATTCGGACGGAGTCCCGAGGACCCTGGGTGTGATTCGAATTGAATCCGGAACAAGTTTAGACCTTAGGTGAATGCTAAAGGTTGCTGTGTCTGGGGCAATCGCATCTGTGTAATTTGGGTCGCAGGTGCGGTGCCGCAGGAGCAGATCTTGAGCCGCAGAAGTGAAAGTGGCTTTGCCCAGCGGCGACTGCAGGTGCGGTCATCTGTCCGCAAAAGCGGATGCCCAAATACAGAGGTAGACATCGCAAGAGCGGAAACATTGGGCAGGACCGCTAGTGCGGTCGCTTTTCTGCAGAAGCGGGCTCGCAGGTGCGAGCCATTGTCCGCAGAAGTGGAATCTTTGAATTTAAGTTGGAACTGCACCTGCGATGGATTTTTTCTTAGGTGCGACGTCGCAGGTGCAACCCTAGGCCCGCATAAGCGAGGATCACCGAGCAGAAAAGGGGTCTTCGAGGATTTGAGTTTCATAATCTATTTTTGGACCTACAGAGCTCGGTTTGTGGCAATATTTCGAGAGATTTTCAAGAAAATCATTGGGGCAAGAAATTCTAACTCGGTTTTGGTTAAATTACACGAATTCATTATTATTTTTATCATTTAATTAGTGATTTGAGCTGGAAATTTGGAGAAAAATTATGAAAAACTTCTTAGGCTAAAATTTAAGGATTTGAAAGGCAATTTGAGTAATTCTTTTATGGATGGACTCTTTATTAAATGGGTGTTCAGAATTTATAATTTTGGTCAGGTTCTATGGCCCGGGCTCAGGTTGACTTTTTGAGACTTTTTATTTCTTTGCAAAGATCATAATTTTATTATTTGAAATAGTTTCCTATGAATTATATTTATGTTATGAAGTTGTTTTGGCTAGATTCGAGCCGTTCGGAGTTGGATAATCGAGGGAAAGGCTTACTAGTGGATTGAGTTAGCGTGTCTTGAGGTGTCTTGCCTAACTTTGTATTGGGGAATTACCCCTTTGGGTTGGTGTTGTTTTGTGATAAATGTGATATGTGGAAGCTGTGTACGCAAGGTGACGAGTGTGTACATGGGCTAAATGTGAAAGTTATCGATTTTAGCTATGTAGGCTTCTTTCATGCCTTAATTGATTTATCTTAACATGTTATCTTCATCATTATTAGTCTATTTTCACATGCTCTAGTTGTCTTATCTCTTACTTGTTAATTCCTAACATGTTTAGTTGAAATTCTTGTATCTTGTATTCCATATTCATTATGTAACCGTTGAATTCTTTACTTGAAGTTGTTATTCTTGGAATATGTTATTGTTGAAAGAGGCATTGAGTTATAAATGCCATGATTCACATTGAGGCAAAGTGTTAAGTTGTGAAATACTATTCTTGTTGAGCTTTTCACTTCCGGTTGGCATCGCTATTACTCTTGTGCATATTGTGATGTAGCCACAGCTACTTGTTGTGAAAATAGTATTGTGGTTGGTTTCTTGGCAAGTTGTAATATTGTGCACTTGAGGTGCGATTTGTGATATATTATGATATTACGCATGTGGTGGTATAAAATTTTGGGGTTAAAATGCATGCGGTGAGATAAGGTGGGCTTGATATGCGTGGCTAGTAGGGGAACTACTAGAAGTCACGCGGTATGATAAGGTGGACTAAAACGCGGGGTGCTATTCTGGGAAAATAATTTTCAAAACTAAATGCAAGGCTCCCGCGGTGATATAAGGAAAGATTGTGAATTATTCTTGTGATTTGAGACTATGAAGTGGTACCTTGGTAGGGACTTTTGTTGGCAATTCTTTATTTCTTCGCTTGTGTTTAGTTGTGTTGTTTCCTTGGCATCATACTCCTTGTTTTCTTCCATAATGCACTAATTACTTTAGTTCTGTGTAGTAAATATTGGTATATTCCTTACTTGTTTTATTTTCATTGTTATTATCGTTGCACTGTTAAATTACTCATTTTGTGTCTTATTTATTCCAGTAGGGCCTTGACTTGACCTCGTCACTTCTCTACTGAAGTTAGGCTTGGCACTTATAGGATACCGTTGTTGTGCACTCATGCTACGCTTCTGCACATCTTTTATGCAGATCCAGGTTCCTCCTACCAGTCCAGGCATTAGTGAGTTGAGTTCGTACTTGGAGACTTTAAGGTACACCTGCCGGCGTCCGCATGCCTCATAGTCACCCTCTACCTATTTCTATATCTTCCTTCTTTTATTAGATACAGTTGTATATGGATGATTATGACACCATTGTAGAGCTTGTGACTCGATATCACCAGGTTTTGGAGAAATTGTGTATGCTGAGTTGCGGAGTTTTCTTTATTAAAATGCTGGGTATTCGAGAGTTTACTTGTCATTTCAGTTATTTTCGCATGTTTGTTAGGCTTACCTAATCTTAGAGACTAGGTGCCATCACAACATCCTACGAAGGGAACTTGGGGTCCTGGCACTTGAGGTATAGTTGCACGGCGTCTGCAACCCTGAAGTCCCCTTCTTTCTCCATTTTACTGTTTATCTAGTCTCAAACAATTGTACTTTGTTTCAGATCATATATGTTGTACACTAGTTGCTCATGTACTTGTGACTCCGAATTTCAGGGAGTAGTTAGCATCAAGTTACTTTTATTAACACTGTGTTAAATTCTGAGTTTATTTCTCGTTAAATACCATTACTCTGTGTTAATTGTTAAAAGAACTGGATAATTAGTCTAACAACATCGTCTGTCTAGCAAGTAGATGTTAGGCGCCATCACTGTCTTGAGGTTGAAAATTTCGGATCGTGACATAAAATGATTGAATTCGAATTAGTAAAAGAAAAAAAATAAAAGTAATATAGAAGCTTATGAATTTGAAATGAAAGATAAATAATTTTGATTTGAGAAAACGTTTTTTGAAGGATAAAAGTATATCACTTTTAAATTTTGCCTCTATATCTGGTATCTAATAAAGATAGTTATAAAAATAATTACACACATAAAAATAGATAAAAAGAATTTAAGAAAACTTAATATTTTATATTATAAAAAGGAAAATAAAAATTTAAGGTTGAAACATCTACATATGCATTATATTTTAGATTTAAGTATTATTTTGTTATGTATAACAACAACAACAGCAACAATAACATTAATAATAATAACAACAACAATAACAACAACAACAATCATCTATAATCTTCTCTCTATTTATATTTTTAGGATAAATGAACTGAGTTCTTATCCATGCTTTTGAATTGAACAAAACAACAAACCAAATCTTATCCAAGGTTTTGAATTGGAAAGAAAACTTTAAGGATGAAAAAAATACCTTGAGATTTTGGCTGAATTATTCGGGGGAAAATAATTTCTCCTCCTTCTCTCTAAAAAGTAGAAAGAGAAAGTGAAGCAGCCATTACATCCAACAACATGCCACCGCCTCCACTACCTAATCACGAACAACATCCGATGAACACAACCTCAGAAATGGAACTTACAGATCAAGAAATCGATCAGCTCAGTTGCAGTACACACAAGCCTAAAGACGCCATCTCACCCTCCACAAATCATCTCACTGCTAAGGTAAGTTTTCGTGATACTTTATCACCACCTCCGTCAGCCACCTCCACTATGCTTAAAACTAATTTCCTAAACAAATCAACCTTAGAGGACGAGAACACTAATCCATCCCACCATCCATATTTCATCCCTATATCCTCAGATGACAAAAATCGACTCTATTGCCCCTGGCATCAAACCGTTATCATTAAACTACTAGGAATAAAAAAATATCCTACACAAACCTTAAAACCAAATTATACATGGTTTGAAAACCAACTGAAACACTCAACTAATTGATCTAGGGTATGACTATTACCTAATTAAATTTCAGCATTCTAAAATTTTTAATAAAATACTACTGCAAGGCCTTTGGTTTATTGGATCCCAATACCTCACTATCCGTCAATGGGAACCAAAGTTCAACCTAGCTTTGGCTCACACAAACTACTCTACAGTATGGATCTGTTTACAAGAACTACCAACGGAATACTATGACCTACAAATACTTCATAAAATAGCGGCATTCATTGATACACTCATTAAGGTAGACACATGTACAATGCACACCTCTAGAGGCTGCTATGCAAGATTTTGCATACTGGCTACCTTAGGAAAACCCTTACCTACTGAAACACTACTTGGTACACATACCCAACTCATTCACTATGAAGATTCTTCCATTCTTTGCACCCAATGTGAATGTTGAGGTCAGACACTCCATTACTGTCCTAAAAATAATATCGCTTCTACTTCGTCACAAACCCACAACACTCCCACCCATACTACCTCTGTTGCAGAACCCCCAAGCCCATGGAAAACTGTCACATATCCTAAATCCAATAAAAATTTCCTAAACAATAAAACTACTATTGCCAACACACTAACAAGGCATGACACCCCTCCCAATATCGCTTTTCCTAAACCTAGGGACTCTAATGGGACCCACAAGACCGACACTACACTCAACAATATTCCTCTCACTAATAGATTTGTCTTTCCAAGTTCCGAGACCCAACCGGACCCATACCCTACAACCACAAACACATTGCATGCCAACCCTATACTTCCTACTCATCAATTCATTACACCTACCTTAACACCTATCACTCCAATATCATCTCCCCTGCCAACACCAACGCACATACATACAGTAGAATACCTCGACACATCAAGCTAAACGCTCACCGCCTTTACATCCCTTAATACGAAAATCACTAACTAAGCGTCTGCCAAAAAATAAAAAACCTATGTTCCATCATTCCAATTAGATTGTCATCATGATACTACTTCAACTAATTTACCTAGTACTACATATTTCATATATGTTGACACATCTTTTGCAACACCCCCATATCCTCCAGTACAAAACGGCCACCTAAGGACCACCCCTACAACACCAAATCCAGCACACTCCATCACCTTCCACAACAACCTATATATTCCTACAACACTACACCACCATCAACACCTATGACATCAATACCTACGACTGATGACATACCAACATACACTCTACCACCTGCAAAATCGACAACACCCTTGCATCCACTGCTACTCATTTCTTGGTTAACCCAGAAGAGCATCTTGACCCTAGCCATTATCACGATGACGAAAGAGCTCCAGGAAATGCAGTGCATCCAACCACTCCTACACTACAAATGCCTTCAAATACCATTCCAATCCACAACATTTTTACGCCAACTCAAACTCATTCCCAGCAAACTCATACTACCACCGCTCGCAACCATGTATTGCCACCACTACCCAAGGCACCATTGCCACTAAAATAGACAACGATGCTACATAAATAACATCCACATCAACCACTACCATCAACTACTTCCTCCATAGATTCTCCTTCCTCATCAACCACAACACTTTCCACAGTGGACCATGCATCCACCCATGCACTACCAACTCCAACAATAACCACTTGCTCACTTACCAACACCCATACCACTGTACCCCCCCCCAGCCATACGTGGATCTTCAGTTACTCCAACGCCATGTCACAATACTACTGGAAAATATGGAGGAGATGGCTCTATCATTGCAAGAGGACATCACAACCCCCGAGCTCCAGGACCAAGTAATGAACTTGATCCACCAACAAGACATTACCATCCTTCAACTACAAAAACACATCACTCAATACCAATAATGGCAAAGTCAACTATTGCATCAACCAATTTGTTGGGGTATACCCAAACAGACCAATTACTAGCCATGGTTTGCACCACACAATAGAGGAGTTTCCTTAATATCAAAAACCAACTCTAGCACAATAGGAAGTGATCGAAATGCCACAACACACTCCACCATCACCTCCATCACCGGAAGTGCCATAACAGGTAGAAGAAGACAAAGACCTACCAAAGACTTTCACGGAATCAATGGTGCTGAACGACTTCTTAACGATCTCCATTCTAGAAAACATAAAAAATAATACCTAATTTCTTCCCTCCAGCAGCGCATAAAACTTCACTGAATATATGTCTCAACCCCTTCTCCTTGGAGGAGAAGTATGTGATACTTATGATTCCAACACTCAACGACAATCTATTGCCTGCGACACTATACAATTCACCACATCTCCTGATGCATTTCGAACTTTCAAAAGGCTCCAGGAGGGAGCCACACATATCTTGAAGGTCTCATAAAGATTATGCTTTGGAACTGCCAAGGAGCAAACAATCAAGAATTCTGCCGGAACCTACGATTTCTCATCACTTGGAACAACCCTTCAATTTTATGCCCGACGAAAACCAAAATGGAAGATCATATTGATCTCCTCAACGAGTTCAACTACACTGATCTCATCTAAGTTCCTGCACAAGGCCAATCAGGTAGAATCATATTACTATGGCATGCTAATGAACTGATAGTCAACCCAGCCGCCGTTACAAGCCAGGAAATGCATGCCTCCATCCAGGTAAATAAAGACCACCTTGGTTTATTTCCTTAATATATGCTAATAACATCTATTCACATCATCAACTTCCTTGGAAAAATTTAGAAACTATTCATGCCAACCACAATAGTGCATGGCTATCATGTGGCAATTTTAACAAAATATCAAACTCCTCTGAAAAATTCGTAGGGGAACCCCTACGTGCTAACAGGTCATCAAACTTTAATAAGTGCATAAATAACATTAATATGATTGGCTTAGGTTTCTCAAGTTCACGTTTTACATGGACTAAAACCTAGGTTCAATCACTCAAATCAAAACCCTAATAAACTAATCATGGAACGATTTGATAAATTCTTTGCCAATAATGCATGGCTAGAAATATTTCAAGATTTCATTGTTATACACCTACCACGACCACATTCTGATCACTGCCCCCTACTTCTAAACTTAACCAAGCCCTACTCCAAGCCAGCTTCATCTTTCAAATTCAAAACAATGTGGTTGCAACATCCGCAATTGATCAATCACACAATCCAACTAGCCTAAAACAATTTACCGAATTGGCAAGCCATTGGAATAACCATACTTTTGGCAATAGATTGTACAAAAACAAGAATTCTTATTGCTGGATTAAAAGGTCTACAACACATGAATCCTAATAACAAAACTCATTCCATTACGATTTAGAAAACCAACTTATCACATACTTTAACACGTTATTATATAGTGAAGAAGAATTTTGGAAATTAAAATCTCGAATCTAATGGTTAAATGAGAGTGATTCAAACACAAAATTATTTCGTCTTTCAACTATACATAGACATAGATGCAATCGTATATTAGGTCTTAATGATACAGTAGGTAATTGGACTTTCGATACTGACACTATCCATCAAACAATATTCAACCATTTTCAACAACTATATACCACACAACTAAGCACTAGCCAACATGAACAAATTCCTACATATTCCAACTCTCTAACATCAGCAGATATTCAATCACTACAATTACCATTATCAACTGCTAAAATTTTAAAGTAGTCCATTCTTTCCAACCACTAAAAGCACCTGGCCCAGATGGCCTTCACCCCATCTTTTTCCAGAAATTTTGATCCCAAACTAAACAGGCAGTCATCCAAATATACCAAAATACTTTTACTAATTCCATCATCCCATGGAGATCAATTCAACTCACACCACTCTAATCCCTGAACTTTAACACCTAGAGTCTATTACTCAATATCGACCTATTGGGATTTGCAATATGATATACAAAATTAATACTAAAAATTATAGTGCACAGAGTCATACCTTTACTACCTCAGTTAATTAACCCAACCCAAAGCAGTTTCCTCAAAGGTCGTAGGGTAGCTGATAATGCTATACTTGTCCAGGAAATTATGCACTCGTTTAGGAGCCAACAAGGTAGAGTGGGTAACATGATGATAAAAATCAATCTTGAGAAAGCTTTTGACCGATTAGAGTGGTCATTCATCCGATTCTCACTACTACTTATTCACTTCCCACAACCGTTAATCAATTTTGTAATGTATTGTGTCACTACCTCCTTCATTTCTATACTTATCAATGGCAAACCAACCCCATTTTTCCAACCATCACGTGGTATTAGACAAGGAGACCCTCTCTCTCCTTATCTATTCCTCATATGTATGGAATCCTTATCCCGCATTAAAACGACCCGACCGTTGTTTTGAGTATTAGCGTCCTGTTTGGTGGCTTAAGGTCTCGAGCAGCTTCGTATTATGTGTTATGATGTGCTTGCATGGTCGAGTTCGGATTTTGGATGATTTGGAAGAAGGATCCTTATTTTAGAAGTTTAAGCGGTAAGAGTTGATCGGAGTTTGACTTTTGTATAGATGACTTCAAAATAATATTTTTATGGTTCCAATAGCTCCTATGGTGATATTGATCTTAGGAGTGTGTTAGGATGTTGATTCGGAGGTCCGTAGGTCATTTCGGCATGAATTGGCGAAATTTGGAAAAAATCGAAGATTTTGAAAAGTTTGACCGGGAATTGACTTTATTGATGTTGGGGGCTAGATCCTGGTTCCAAAAGTTAGAATAGGTCCATACTGTCATTTATGACTTGTGTGCAAAATTTAAAGTCAATCGGAGTTGGTTTGGTATGAATCGACATTAATTTTGGAATTCGAAAGTTCATAAGTTTCTTAGGCTTGAATCGATGCACGATTCGTGATTCTAGTATTGTTAGAGATAATTTGAGTCTTTGAGCAAGTTCTTATCATATTTTAAAACTTGTTAGTATACTTGGTTGGGATTCCATGGAGCTCGGGTGAGTTTCAGATGGATTTGGATTGTGCCGCGCTCTTATTTGATATTTCGGCGTATTTCTTTTGGCATAAAGGGTACCAAATTTTGCAAATGACCTTTGATTTTTGATTTGATTGAACCACCAGATCCTTATCATAATTACACAACCATAGAAAAAAGAATCATCGTATTCCGTGATCGTATGAGAGAGTTATGCCTATTTCTGAGTCGGGAAAAAAATGCTATTTTTCTGGTGTTTGAGGGAGCAGAGGCAATTCGCAAGTGTCAAATGCGATTTATAAGTCTCAGGTGTGAAATGCGATTCATAAGTCTCAGGTGTGAAATGCGATTTATAAATCTCAAGTGTCAAATGCGACTTGCCTGGAGAGATTTTTTTTTTTTTTTTTTTAATCATATCTTGAGTTGTAAGCCTCGGATTTGAGCGATTTTTATGGGGTTTTTATGTGTTGGTTTGGGATAAGTGTTCTCTACCCAGATTTGATTTTATTTCATGATTCCATCTTTGTTTTTATCATTAAATTAGTGGTTTGAGTTGGAGAAAAATAGAAATTTTTGGAAAATCTTTCAAAATGTAAAATGAGGATTTGAAGGGCGATTTGATATCGAAATTTGGTAATTCTTGTATGGATGGACTCATCAGCGTCCGAATTTTGTGAATTTTGTGAATTATGGACTCTCTTCCATAATTGCTTAGCCTTAATTGAAGTTTTGTTATCCCTTCCATTGTTGACATGTTCTTATTTGGGGTCATTGATTCATGCTATCTCTCTTATCGTCGAATTGTACTTTTGTGGAATCTTTGTTACACATTATCTCTCCCTTTTTGAGCTATTCTTGTTGAGACCATTATTCCCTGTTGTGTCTTTCTTTGTGAGCTCGTTCTCCCGCTTCTTTGAGTTCTGAAGTTCTTGTGTTGATTTCCTTGCCGTACCCTTGTGTTATCGTTGTTGTTTTTGTTGTTGTTGTACTCAGTATTGTTGAGCCGAGAGCTATGTGTGATTTTGGTCTTGAAATTTATTTTGAGGAAAAGCATGTGGTGAAGGACCTTATATTGTGTTGTTATGTTTTGGCACACGTGATGTTGTTGAGAAGATTGTTGGGGTGTTCGCATGTGAGTTGTCTGTGCTAGTGTTACTATTGATATTTGCACATGCGGTGTGATAAGACGGGCTATATATATGTGCGAGTTTGCGCATGTGGTCAGAAAAGATGAGAATATTATTGTGCGTGTGCGGCGAGACAAGGCGGGCATTTACCTTATTATTGTGCATGTGGCGAGACAAGGTGGTCTATGTCGGAGAATGATTTGTGATGACTTGTGATGGCCTGGGGGCATTGTTATTGTTGATATTTGTGCAGTGGTGTGCCTACATTGTGTGAGTTATACTTTGTATATTTCGTGGGGATCGTTTCTTATCTGCCATTCATTGTATCTACTCTTACTTGTTGACTTGAATTTGGATAGAACACTTGCACAAACATACACGTAATTAATCACCCATATCGGTTTAAGAAGATGAATCCTGATATTATTAACTAATTACATGTACTCCCGTTTACTTGCCTTTTGTGTGAGAGTTGTTCTATTGGCACGTGAATTGTCCGTTTGGTCATGAATCATTTTTATTGTTGGCACGTGAATTATCCGTGAGGATATTTGATATTGTCACTCTCTTGGCACGTGAGTCGTCCGTGCGGTATGAATTATAATGCGGACACGAGATGCCGTGATTAGGGTTCACGAATTGGAACCCGTGAAATGTGACTATGAGGTGAAGTACCTTAGGAAAATCTTCGAACAAATCTCGTGTGGAAGCAGTTGCTCCTATTGAATTATTAATTGTTCCATCTACTTGGTTTCGCTGGACTTTAACTGTATTCAACTTACTCCATGGTATTATTACCTGTTTGTTTCCCTACTACTAATTGTTGCTCTTAGTTTCCTATTGCAAGCACTATTTGGTATTGTTATCATGCTTAGTTTTATTCTGATATTGTTCCCTGTTAGTTTCACATTCATACTTGTACAGGTTATTTGATCTAGTAGGTGTCTTGATCCTCGTCACTACTTCACCGAGGTTAGTTTTTATACTTACTGAGTACCATGTTGGTGTACTCATGCTACACTTTCTGCACATTTTTGTGCAGATCCAAGTACTACAGAGTTGGTTGATCATTAGCTAGATGTTTGGACTTTGCTGTGGAGACTCAAGGTATACCTGCCGTCGCATTCGCAGGCCTCGGAGTCACCTTCTGATATTGTATGTGTACTGTTTATTTCTATTCCGAAACAGTTGTACTTAGAAGGCTTTCTAGTAAACTCAGTAGAGCTTATGACTTGTACTACCGATTTTGGGATTGTAAGTTTTGTATTGAAAATTTCTGTTCATGTTTAATAGTTTTTGGTTGAGTTTACCATTAATTCAGTAAATGTTAGACTTACCTAATCCTTAAGATTATGTGCCATCATGATATCCTGCGGAGGAAAATTTAGATCGTGAGACGTATAATCGAACATAAGGTTGATATTCGCCAATGGACTCCCGTACGCCTCACTAAAACTACTCAGCCTCTCTCACACCTATGTTTGATGACGACCTGATTTTGTTAGCCCAAGCAACAATCCCAAACATCCACACTATTATCAACATTTTTAATCAGCTAAGCGCTAAATCAGGGCAACGCATAAATTTTCAAAAGTCAAAAATGTTTTTGGAATGTAAATATTAATGTCCGTCAATCCCTATCAACTAGTCTTAATATACCTCATACCACCAACTTTGGTAAATACCTCGGCCTTCCAATCACCATAAACCATCCTAAATCAGCGAATTATCAACACATTATCGACAGAGTTACTTCTAAGTTATCCGGATGGAAGTAAAAATTCCTTACTTTTGCAGGAGGAACGACGCTAATAAAGTTGGTTTTAAATTCGATCCCAATTTACGCTATGCAAAATAATATTCTACCACCCAAAATCATCAACCACCTTAATCGCCTCCGGGCAACTTCTTATGGGGCTCGTCCACACAGAAGCGTAAAATCCACTTAATCAATTGGGACACTGTAACTTCCCCTAAATCTACAGGAGGTTTAGGCATCCAAAATGACTTCTAAAAAGTTGTCCATGATCACAAGCCGTCTATGGCGATACTCCCACACAAACAACACAATATAGACTAATATACTTACCGCTAAATACAACCGACACTCACTCCACACTAATCAATATTTGTACACTCTTCCCACACACACAAACGCCTCATATATCTGGAAGAGCATGACAAAGGTAGCCCACTTTTTGTAAATCTGGCACGAGCTAGAATGTGGCAACTGGTAATCGAATCCATCTTTGGCAAGACCACTGGATTGCCCCTAACAGGCAACTCACTCAGGGTCCAATCCCTAAGAAAGAACTAAATTATTCATTAGCATCCATTATTAACAATACACTCTCATTCAGTCTACCTCCCCAAATAGAAACACTCATTAATAACACACTTATACACACATTCCACCAAGCGGAAGATACTCCTTATTGGAATAGCACCTCGAACGGAATATTCTCTACATCTTCTGCTTACTCCCATATTCTAAATTACCCACATATGTGTTACTTTATCGTAGACAAGTCACAACCACCGCTACTTGTAGAATCTGCAGTCATGCAACAGAAGACATACCACACATTTTTCTCCATTGCAAACCTGCAGCCACTCTGTGGCAACATGTTGCTCCCTAATGCACACGCAAGTATACGTGGTCGACAAGTAATATAGGATTTTGAGTCCAGGTTATCGTACCCACAGGGACTTAATTCAACTACTTACTAACGTACTAATATTGTTATTCAAGCAAGCAAAAATTCGAGTTCAATATCTTGATTATTCTAAACTACAGCTCTAAATTATAACTAGATTATCAAAGCACAAATTAAGTGTTGTTTAATCAATAGAGACAATTATTCCAGGGTTGTGATTAATTCACCAATCCTATTGTGTTCTAATTAACTTTCTCTTTCATATAATTCACTTATGGTTGCTAATTAATCGATAAACGTTCTCATAGCCTTCTTCCGAAGTACTACTCGCCTATTCTTAATAGATTAACACCTATATTCCTATGGAATCAATCTATCAAGAACGCAATAAAAACACGATATTCAATTAAGCATGGTGATTAAGTATATTCCTATCCTAACCACGAATCCGCCCACCTTTAAAGGTTAAGAACATGCTTTCTTTAATTCTTCTCTAATCTAAACATAGTTTTTCCAAACATAGCATAGATAGTTGATAGAACCTAATTGCTGGCTAAACAATTAAGCAACTAAACATAGAATTGAAGAAAGAACCATATAATCATGAATTATAATCAAGAAATCGTTAACTTCGAACAACAATGTTCATGGCTAATCACAACCCCAGAACAAGGGGTGATTAGCCACTCATGATAAAATCAATCAAAATATAAAGTATTGAATAAACTATAAAAATATGAGAAAGGATGAAGAACTGAGAATCGATGCTTCCGTGTGATGTTCTGTTGTGTTTTTGCCTCCTAAATCACGTTCCCCCTCTTCCTCTTGGGTTTAGATGTGTTTATATAGGTGTTGGAAAGGGGTAGGGTCGAAAATAGCCAAATCCTAGACGAAATAGGCTAGCTCCCGCCATCGGTGCCAGGCGCCTACCAGGGCGCTGCGTCCAGTAGCCCTTCCAGAACACACTGCCTTTAGCGCCACAGGTGGCGCCAGGCGCTGCCTATGGCGCCCACTGCTCCTTCGCCCATTTTTGTCTCGTTTCGGCTTATTTCTTGCTCGTTTCGCCCCCAATTGCTCCCGACTCATTCCTACGCATAAAAACACTTTAATTTAACATGAATTGTAGCAATTAACATCCCAATTTCATAAAACAAAAGCCAAATATGAGGTAATTTACTTAGAGATGTATATCTTTTACACCAAACATCACAACACCTCAATATAATCACCCCGGCATCAAATTTGGTCAACTGGATACATAAGTTATGTACCTCTCCCAATCCATTATCATTAACTACCAATATTACTGTCCCATCCTTTATGCTAACTCCTATCATACAATGGCAAATTTGGTTAAACGGTAATAACTACATTTTTGACAGTACTAAACATCTAGTCGACCTCTCGTCTGCTGTCACACTTGCCACCCAAACTAATTACTTGACAAGGATCCCAATTAGAAAACAACGACTTACTACACAAGCCATCTACTGGCATAAGCCGCCACCTCATCATTACAAACTTAATATTGATGGAACATATGACCCATCAACACACAAAGGTGGAGCAGGGGGTATTTCGAGATGCATCAGGGCAATGGATCTATGGATTTGCAAAATACATACCATACACTGATGAATTACGAGCTGAGCTATTAGCTCTTTTCCACGGGCTATCCATTGCCATTTATCTTCGTATACAACTTTGTTGAAACTGACTCTCAGGTATTACTCCAACTCCTTCAAACAGGAAATCATAAATACTCACATCTACTTTCTGCTTGCAGGTTGATGCTCCATGAACTGAAGTACAACATCTAGTCCACACGTATCGCGAGGGTAACGGAGTGGCGGATGCATCAGCAAAATTTGGAAAATCGCAATTGGATTTACCTCCACATAATATCATACTTTTTGAAGACCCTCCAACTTTTACTTTCATGCACTTAGATTTTGATGTACTTGGCACTGGAACTATCCGTTCAATACACTATCCTGTACTCTCTTAACTTCTTTTATTAATGCAATTCTCCATTTCAGCAATATATATATATATATATATATATATATATATATATATATATATATATATATATATATATATATA
>MCJB01012982.1:94118-151136 GCA_002018475.1 Nicotiana obtusifolia | reverse complement strand
ATATATATATATATATATATATATATATATATATATATATATATATATATATATATATATATATATATGCACTTTTTTGTCTATTATTGGATTAAATACTAGATGTAATAATTATATATAATTTTATATAAATTATAGTAAAAAATAAAAAATTGAATCAATATAGAAAATTGTGAATTTAAGATAAACCTATTTGAATTGAGAAGTTTTTTTGAAGATAAAAGGATATCACTTTTAATTTTTTCCTCTAAATTTTCGGATCTAACAAAGATAGTTATAAATAATTACATACATAAAAATAGGTAAAGAGAATTTAATGCCCGAAGTCGTTACCTTGACCGCAAGGAGGTGGATGCTGAAGACAGGACTAGTGATTGAAGTGAAATCGTAACAAAGTAGTCGTACTGGAAGGTGCGGCTGAATCACAAGATTAAACTCAACATTTTATATTGACAAGAATATGAACAATTCTAAGTTATGAATAACTTAATCACATGGACAAGGAACAAACAAAAAAAAAAAGAAGAGGAAAAGCATATAAATAAATAATTTTAGCGTAGTGAAATATAAAATGATATGACTTAATTTTTGAGATGAGAAAGGTTTTTGAATAATAACGAGAGAAGTCATACTATATGGATAAGATCACATAATTGAAAATATAATAATAGCTAAAACCAAAACTATAAACATAGACATTTGACATAATTCCAAGAAATAAATTAAAAATATAAAGATGTAATTTATATTCTTATGTAGTTAATTTCGATTTTAAAAAAAAAACAAAAATTCAAACTTCATATGAATACAAAACGGAAGTACAATTTAATTTAATTTCTTATTGAAAGTAATGTTAAAATTATAATTATTACACTATTAGTAGATTTATGACATATAATAAAAGAACTTCTATGTTTAAACTTTGGACTAATTCAACGCCACACAATTAAAAGAATAATACAACAATATTATAGATATACACCAAATGAAAAAATAATTAAAATATTATAGAACAAAAACTAATATATCTTGGAGAATAAAGATAATGTAATTCTATTTACACTTCAAATTTATTTGATAAGAATAAGTAAAATAACTAATATACTTCAAAGCTATTATTGATAAATTTAAACAACGACGAAATTATGAGAATTAGTCATACAAGATAAAGAGTCAAGTTAAATTTCATGAGTATACAATATTATATTTATTGTATTA
Organism: Nicotiana obtusifolia; assembly: GCA_002018475.1. Lineage (NCBI taxonomy): Eukaryota > Viridiplantae > Streptophyta > Magnoliopsida > Solanales > Solanaceae > Nicotiana > Nicotiana obtusifolia. Next base: position 149,918 of record MCJB01012982.1, on the reverse strand, counting down.
TACTTAAGTGGTAAGGCACTAAAAATTCATATTGCATTTTGATAATATGAATTAATGGGTAATACAATTAGAATAAGCAAGGAATAAAATACAAATTTTGGAGAAAATAAAGATATATAAGACTTTCAATGATAATTATGATTTAAAAAAAAAGCGCACATATACACATGATAGACATCATAGGAATAAAGAGTCAAAAGTTAGAATATTAATTAAAACAAAAATCCAAGCGATAGCGTACAAGTATATATATTAATTAAATTTCTCATATAAGAAATTTTAGTTATTAAATATAACTCATAATTCTATATTGAAAAATAACAAAAATATAAAGATAATTTGGATATTTATACATGAGATAAGGATATTATATACGTAACACAAAATAATAATTATTAAAAATATCGGTAGATTTTAAATAAAACATATAATAAAAGTATTTATCTCATTAAACTTTTGGTGAACAAAATCATATTTAAGTAATAAATATTTCATTATTTTTTATATGTATTTTCATCGTGTATGGGTGCTTCTAGATTTTTAGTTGGACAATACGTAAGTTTCAAATGGGCGAGTTTGGTACAGCTTAGTAAATTCTAACTCATGTGCAAACTTCATTCAATATGCAATTCTCACTGATTCTGTATAAACTTTTGAATGAAGATATACGAGAGTTTTGGATATCTTGCTAGCAACGATTGTGTAACGATTCAGCGCGTCGTTCGACGGTTTGAAACCTTGAGCAGTTTCACTTCATGTATTATGACTTGTACGTATGGTCAGTTTCGATTTTCGGAAAGTTCGGGATTGATTGGAAGAATAATTCTCAATTCGGAAGCTTTAAGTTGGAAGAGTTGACCAAGATTTGACTTTTGAGTAAATAATCTGGGAATCGGGATTTTGAAGTTCCAATAGGTTCGTATGATGATTTCGAAGTTAGGGGTAGGTTTAGGTTGAGTATCGCATGATCCGGGAGCATTTGGGTGCTTATTGTGAAAGTTGACATTTAAATGTTTGGAATATTCTTAAGTTTGACCACGGTTTGACTTTAAAACTATCGAGCTCAAATTTTGGTTTCGGGGCTTGGAATAGGTCCGTTTCATCATTTGAAACTTGTCTGTAAAATTTGGTTTCATTTAGTGTTGCTTTGATGTGGTTCGAATGTTTGGTTGCAATCTAGAAATTCTTCAAGTTCATTGTGATTTTCATGCGTTTTGGCGTCCGATTCGTGATTCTAGAGGTTATTTTGGTGTTTTTATCGCGCAAGCGAGTTCATGTTATGTTTTTAGACTGGTTTGTATGTTTCGACAGGGTCTCTGGGACCTCGGGTGTGTTTCAGAGGTGTTTGGGTTGTGTCGCGCTCTTATTTGATGTTTCGACGTAGTTTTCTTGGGTATAGGATTCTAGATCGAGCAAACAACCTTTGATTTGTGATTTGATGAAACCATTAGATCCGAATTGTAATTACGGAGTCATAGCAATAAGAACCATCGAACTCCGATGCTGTATGAGAGAGTTATGCCCATTTTCGTATCGGGAAAGATTGCTGGTGTTGCTGGTGCTCAGATATCGCAATTGCAAAATTTCTGTCGCAATTGCGAACCCTGTAGATTTTGCCTTGGTTCGCAATTGCGAACACTTATCCGCAACTGCGAACATTTGTCCGCAATTGAGAGGGTTCGCAAATGCGAACCCTGTGTCGCAAATGCGACATCTGCACCTGGTAAAAGGGATGAGAGATGGGATTTTGGAGACATTCTCTCATTTTTGGAACCCTAGACTCGGTAGGAAGCGATTTTGAAGAGGGACTTTCATTTATAATCTTTAGGTAAGTGATTTAGTTCAATTTTCAACTTTTTTACATGATTATACATGGGATTTAACATCAAAATTAGGTGAATCAAAGTGAAATTTTAAGAAACTTTAGCTATGTTTTGAGAAATGAGAATTTGAGTGTTGAGAGTCGATTTGACTCGGTCTTTTAAACAAAATGCATGTATGGACTTGTGAGGTTTTGGGTAATATTTATTTACAAAAATTTTTGGAATCCGTGCACGTGGGACTGAGGTTGACTTTATTGACTTAGCGAGCAGAGATGAGAATTTTTACAAATTGTTAAATTATAAATATTGGAGTATATTTTGATTGATTTGCATGTTGTTTGACTAGTTTCGGGTCGATGAGCATCGGTTTGAGGTGTTAGAGAGGCGTTGGAGCCGGGTATGGAACTTCGGAGCGAGGTAAGTCTCTTGTCTAACCTTGTGAGGGAGAAATTGCCCCGTAGGTGTTTTTTCCGTTATATGCTACATCTTGTGGGAGCTATGCACGTATGGTTGACGATGTCCGTGCGTATGCTAGAATTCCTGGTTATGTCGGGGTAGACTTAGATTCACGCCATGTTTTAACTGTACTATTTGAGTTATCCTTGCCTATTTAATTACTTTATTTCGTATTATGACTTGAGTTTAGACTCGCGCAGAGTAATGGACTCGCTATTCTAGTTATTCGACGAGCTACTTGATTAGCTGCGGAAAATTATGCTTCCCTTATGAATTTCTCCCACGTTGTGCGTATTCATCAAAAAGTTTCCTTAAATTTCATAACTCACACGTATATTCGTGAGTGGGGTCAAGAGCCCATTTAAATTTCTTATTCTAATGGGATCAGGCCGTTCGTCCCGACAGGATTATGTATCACACTCTTATGGGATCGGGCCGTTTTCCTTGGCAGGATTATGTATCACACTCTTATGGGATCAGGCCGTTCGCCTCGGCAGGATATTATTGTAACACACTCTTATGGGATCGGGCCGTTCGCCTCGACAGTATCATGTAACACACTCTTATGGGATCGGGCCGTTCGCCTCGGCAGTATCATGTATCACACTCCTATGGGATCGACCATTTGCCTCAAAAACTTCATGAAATACTCTAATGAGATAGGGCCGTTCGCCTCGGCAGAATCGTGCTTAAAATTTGACAAAAAGCCAGTGTATCTGTGAGTTTTCCTGACTTGAGTTGTGATGATCTATCTGGTGGGGACCATATTATATACTCCATTTGAGGAGGTAACCGATATTTGAGGACTTGTGTTTACTGTTCAGATGAGGATCGTATCATGTACCTATATTTGTTTTTACTGTTTAATTACCATGCTTCATACTTGTTTACTTTCTAATGTACTTGATTTATTGGACCACTAGTAAGTGTCGATGTTGACCCCTTGTCACTACTTATCCGGAGTTAGGATAGATACTTACTCGGTACGCGTTGATTTACGTACTCATGCTACACTTCTCCACTTATTGTGCATGTATATATTTCTGGTGGTCTTTTTGGCGCAAAGACGCAGCTTCTGCGGGGACTTTACAGTGAGCTGCATCCCATGTCACGATCTGTAGCATACGGAATCTCCATCATAATTATTTACATTATCCTGTCTATCTTGTCTTCCAGACATATGTTGTATTGTTATTGTACTTCCTAATATATGATCATGCACTTATGACACCAGGTTTTGGGTGTTCTAGAATTTGCTTATGATTTTGCTTACCATTGAGCCACTTTTATTTTATATTTTTCTTAAATCACATGTATCTACGATTTTTGATGCATCGATCTCTCTATCCAATAAGATTCATGATTTCAAAAATAATAAAATTAAAAATTAAGTTGGTCGTTCACCATTGGCTTGCTAAACGGCGACGTTGGGCGCCATCACGACCTATAGTGGATTTTGGGTGGTGACAGCTTGGTACCAGAGCACTAGGTTCACTTAGGTCTCACGAGTCTTGAGCGAGTCCAGTAGAGTCTTGCGGATCGGTATGGAGACGTCTGTACTTATCTTTGAGCGGCTACGTGGCTATTAGGAGCACTTCCCTTCTTGATTTCTCGTTGTGCGATTTGATTCCATTGAAGCTTATTCTTTCATTTCCTTCCAACTCATTCTTATACGATATTGAGCGCTTGTTATCAATTGGGCATCGAGGAGTTGTAATGGTACTGCAGATGTAGTGCAGAATTTCTCTCCTTGCGTATTCGAGTAGGCTACTATCGTCGCCTTGTGGAGGGGTGTTCTGTCATTTCAGCCCAGTGTTGGTGTTGCCTACGGTCGAGATTTGATATATTCCAAATTTGATGGAATTCTTGTTAATATTGTGGTGTCACCATCTTTGATTGAACGCATTGAGGCTCAATGACATGTTGGTCTTCATTTGTTTGCCTCTCGGCACGGTGTTTTGAGATAGAACCTACGAGAGAGTTATTAGAGATGGTGTTGTGTTGTGACTTCAGGATTGAATCGGTATTTTTAGTGTTGATGGTTCGAGGGATACAATCCCTGAGGTGGTATCTGTGCTTAGAAATTTTGGATGTGATGTTGAGGGCTTGATTGGAATATAGGAAAATGTGAGTATTCTATTATTGTTTTAGTTGCAATACAACTTCGAGTTTCAACCATATTGTTGGACCTTCGGGTGATGTTAATGGGTTCTTACGGCCGATGGATCAGTGTGGACCCAGGGAGATTAATTGATTTCATGATGGACGCAACTATAGCAATAACGTTGGAAGAGGTCAATATGAGGATACATAGGGGGGCTATCTCTTGTGAGAAGGTTAGGGATTGCATGACTCTTGATGAAGTTCCTACAAAGAGTCCTCCCTTCTATCCAATAGGATGCATGTATTGCGATGCCAGCTTGGGTCGCTTAAAGAAGATGGTACGACTGTTAGGAAGTTGAGCGTGCGATGGTGGCTGATAATTCCGGATGTGTTATGATTGGTGCAACAAGAGCTTGCGATAAGTTGGCCGAGTAACGATATGGGATCATGGTAACTAGGAAGAAGAAGTCGTTATGGGGTCTAGATCTATGTGATTGCAGTGTAAAGCTAACTGGGGGAGCCACCGTATATGATTGGGTCACGTGGTTGTGTGCCTGTACAGTTTCTGGTTGTCGGTGCATTGGTAGATTAATTATGACTAAGAAAATAAAATATCAGCGGTAATTCGCATCAAGGATTTGAGGAATGTGTGCTACATCTCGCCTTATCAATTCATGTGCAGGTGTTGGGATGACTTAGAGTTTATGCTTTTGGTGGATGTGATGTACAAGGAAAAGAATTCATCTGGTTGCTTATTTGGAAGTGTTCATGTGCTAAAGGAGCACCAGTGTTTGGTTATGTACTCAGGACCAGGTTAGAGTGGGTGACTCTTAACAATAGTTCTAGTGGGTTCAAGAAGTAAAACTGCGGCGCCTAAGGATTTTCGAGTTTGTCTTCGGCTAACGAATTAGTTTTGCATCAAAGCGTGAAAGGGACTTGGATTATTTCTAGGAATGTCACCGGGTCTGCGGTGCGATGTTCGAGAGATGGAGGAAACAACTTCAGATTTGCAGAAGATCTAATCAGTGCAGGTGTATCAGTTAGAGTTCCTATAGACTGCATGAGGAGGGTATGAAATGGCTTATAAGTATTGAAATGATGTGGTCTCGTGATTTGTGTCACTTGGATGAGTGTTGATTGGGATCCATTATGTGATTGAGTAGAGGTATTGATTATGAAGGCAAGTCAAGAAGAAATTGGGAGAAGGTGAGTCAGTGTATTAGTGGATTGGATCGGCATGGTTAAAGGAATGATCGATTCCTTTGGTGTGGTGAGTCAATACAGGTGTTTCATGGCTGTACGTGCGGGCTTGACAACCTTCATAATTTGATTGAATTGGAGGTATTTGTTTATGATGGTTTTGATTATGTGTAAATGGGTCCCAGAAGATTTATGGTGGATTAGGGCACGACTTGCGTTTTATGTTTTTCGCGGTTATAGGAATTCGACTGTGTGTTACAATTGTTCTTCTGAAATAAGTGGAGTGAGAGGGTTCTAGCGGATGAAGTATTTATTCTACTGGCGGTTCAGGGTTTATGATGAAATCCTTGGACTCTCGAGTAGCAGCATGATAGGTGCAGTGAGCGGTATGGAAATTGGAAATTGAGGATTAAGGTTGCGGTTCGATTTTGATAAGAATGTCACGAGCTCGGAGGAGTGGGGGAGGATTTCAATTGTTCAGAGTATGGTGGTGCTATTTTCAAACAACCTGAGGATGGTCTATTATGTGGAAGAAATGTTGGGTATTGAAATGCGGATTCTCGACTAGCACTATGGAAATAGTATGATCGATGGCCAATAATGTTCAGATTTTACTACCTGTTGCGGAAGGTTGTGGGAGTATATCCCACGAGAAGACCGTACAGGTGTGATGTGTTAGTTATTCAATTGTTAGAGATTGAAATCAGGTATGGAGATTTTGGTGATGTCGCCAATGGGAGAGGTTATGATTGAGAGACGCTCTATTCCTTTATTGGTGGACTGTGAAAGTTGTTCCCGATTCGACGATCGATCATATTGTCATGAAAAGGTCATTGTGGATCTTTGGATGATAATTGACCTATTTTGGGATGATCGTTATTGACTTGAGTTTTGCTAGTAGATCTACATCAGGTTGGATGTGTTCTTTCAGCATAACATTGCTTATGGAGGACTCTTTGGGTTTTGGATGTTATTCTTGTCGTCAACTATACTCTGTAATACTCTATTATGCCATGTTGGTTGTGAGACAACTTGATTATTCGCACTTATGTTGTGGTCCTGTGTAGCTTGTCATTTATTGCAATTTAGTCGAGCTTGAGCTTTGTAGCGCATGGCGCTATCCGTCTCCCCAGGGTTGTATTTTTGCACTAGACGTGCTTGTGGTCGATATTCGGGCATTTCGTGGGTTTGGCATTATGGCTTGATGTGTATTTTTCCTATTGATTGCTATGCATGGATCGAGTGGCACGCCACCACGAGTATCGTGTTTGGATCGGTTTGCATGCTGCTACTGTAATCATGTGTGGATTCCTTATACTTATTTTGTGTGCCTCGTTTCTCATCTCTGAGATAGGTTTATAGCATCAGTTCAGCCGTTTTATTCGCTGGGCGGGCTAGGTTGTTCTTTGCCAGAGTTTGTTTTTCCTTATGTGTCATATTCGAGTTCTAGCTTGTTGGCGCATTGATGGCATATTATGGCCAAGCAGCTTGTACTGAGTGAGATGAGGTTATTGGACGTGAAATCAATACGATCGGATTTATGTAGGTATATTAAAGAGAAAACGTCACTATTCAGTTCAGAATGAGGTAATGTTCTTGTCAAGCGGAGAAACTCCACGACTTATTGATTTGATGAGTGGTTATGAGTTCCTGCATATCTTTTTCATTGTTGCAATATTGTGAGGGTTGAGACTAGGCTTATATGTGTTATGAGGTATACTACGAGTATCAGGTTAGTGAATTTGCAGCTTCTATGGTTGGAGGATGCTACTACGGGCATACGAATTTTGTGGTGTATGGTGTGGTTTCAGCATGGGTGCATTATCATATTTGGTACAATGGGTTGAGATTGATACAGTGTTCGTATGTTAGAATTGGATCTCATAGGGAATTTCGGATGTTGGAATTTGGTTCTAAGGCTTGTGGGCCAACGAAAAAGGAAGGATCCTCAGTCCGGCTCGAGCTAATGTGCTCACATCGGTCATGGTGGCACGGGTAGGTGCATGAGGTGTAAAATAGTGGTTTGGGACAATTTCGGAGCAGTTCTTGGCGCGTTCGAGGATGGAAGTATGTTTAAGTAGGGGAGAATGTAATGACCAGACCGTCGTTTTGAGCTCTAGCAGGTCGGGTTTGAGGCCTTGAGCAACTTCACTTTATGTATTATGACTTGTACATGCGGTCGGTTTCGACTTTCGGGAAGTTCGGGGTTGATTGGAAGAATAATTCTCAATTCAGAAGCTTTAAGTTGGAAGAGTTTACCAGGATTTGACTTTTGAGTAAACGATCCCGGAATCGGGATTTCAATGTTCCAATAGGTTTTTATGATGATTTCGGACTTGGGTGTAGGTTCGGGTTGAGTATCGGGTGGTTCGGGAGCATTTCAGCGCTTATTATGGAAAGTTGGCATTTAAAAGTTTGGAATTTGCATATGTTTGACCACGGTTTTCACTTTAAGGCTTTCGGTCTCGGATTTTGGTTTTGGGACTTGGTTAGGTCTTTTTCGTCATCTAGGAGTTGTGTGCAAAATTTGGTTTCATTTGGAGTTGATTTGACGTATTTCAGACACTTGGTGGCAATTCTAGAAATTCTTGAAGTTCATTGCGATTTTCATGCGTTTTGGCGTCTGGTTCGTGATTCTAGAGGTTATTTGGTGTTTTAATCGCGCGAGCGAATTCTTGTTATGTTGTTAGACTGGTTTGTGTGATTGGACAGGGTCTCGGGGGCCTGGAGTGTGTTTCGGATGTGTTTGGGTTGTGTCGCGCTCTTATTTGATTTTTCGGCGTCGTTTTTATGGGTATAAAGTATACTATGTTGAGCAAACGACCTTTGATTTGTGATTTGATTAAACCATTAGATTCGTATCGTAATTACGGAGTCATAACAACAAGAACAATCGAATTTCGATATCGTATGAGAGAGTTATGCACATTTTCGTGTCGGGAAAGATTGCTGGTGTTGCCGGTGGTCAGGTATTGCAATTGTGAAATTTCCGTCGCAATTGCGAAGATTGTAGATTTTTGCCTTGGTTCGCCATTGCGAACAGTTGTTCGCAATTGCGAAATTTGTGGATTTTTCCCTTGGTTCGCAATTGTGAAGCTTGAAGATTTTTGCCTTGATTCTCAATTGCGAACACTTGTCCGCAATTGCAAGGGTTCGCAAATGCAAACCCTGTGTTGCAAATGCAACATTTGATCCTAGTAAAAGGGCTGGGAGACGGGATTTTAGAGACATTCCCTCATTTTTGGAACCCTAGGCTTGGTAGGGTCCGATTTTGAAGAGAGATTTTCATCTACAATCTTTGGGTAAGTGATTTGGTTCAATTTTCAACTATTTTACATGATTATACATGTGATTTAATATCAAAATTAGGAGAATCAAAGTGAAATATTAAGAAACTCTAACTATGTTTTTAGAAATGAGAATTTGAGTGTTGAGAGTCGATTTGAACTTGGACTTTTAAACAAAATCGGAATCCAGACACGTGGGACCGAGGGTTGGCTTTGTTGACTTTTCTAGCGGAGATGGGGATTTTTGCAAATTATTAAATTATAAGTATTGGAGTATATTTTGATTAATTTTCCTATTTTTTTTACTAGTTTCGGATCGATAGACATCGGTTTTAGGTGTTAGAGAGGCGTTGGAGCCGGTTATGGAACTTCGGAGGGAGGTAAGTCTCTTGTCTAACCTTGTGAGGAGGAAATTACCCTTAGGTGTTATTCCCGTTATATGCCACATGTTGTGGGAGCTCCGCACGTATGAGGTGATGAGTGTCCGTGCATATGCTAGAATTCCTGGTTATGTCCGGGTAGACATAGATTCACGACGTGCTTTAGCTGTATTATTTGAGTTATCCTTGCCTGTTTAATTATTTTATTTCGCATTATGACCTGAGACTAGACTCGCACAGAGTAATGAACTCGTTATTTTGTATATTCGACGAGCTACTTGATTAGCCGCGGAAAATTATGCTTCTATTATGAATCTCTCCCACATTGTACGTATTCATTGAAAAGTTTCCTTAAATTTCATAACTCACACATATATTCGTGAGTGGGGTCAAAGAACCGTAAAAACTTCTTATTCTAATGGGATCGGGCCATTCGTCTCGGCATGATTATGTATGACACTCTTATGGGATCGGGCCGTTCGCCTTGTCAGGATTATGTATGACACTCTTATGGGATCGGGCCGTTCGTCTCGGCAGGATTATATACCACATTTTTATAGGATCGGGCCGTTCTCCTCGGTAGTATCATGTAACACACTCTTATGGGATCGGGCCGTTCGCCTCGGCATTCTCAGGTATCACACTCCTATAGGATCGGGCCATTTGCCTCAGCAACTTCATGAAATACTCTTATGGGATTGGGCCGTTCGCCTCAGCAACTTCATGAAATACTCTTTTGGGATTGGGCTGTTCGTCTCGGTAGAATCGTGCGCAATATTTGGCAAAAAGCCAGTGTATCCATGAGTTTTCCTGACTTGAGTTGTGCTAACCTATCTGGTGGGGACTATATTATATACTCCATTTGAGGAGATAACTGATATTTGAGGACTTGTGTTTACTGTTCAAATGAGGACGTATCATGTACCTATATTTGTTTTCACTATTAAATTACCATGCTTCATACTTGTTTACTTTCTACTGTACTTGATTTATTGGACCACTAATAAGTGTCGATGTCGACCCCTTGTCACTACTTCTCTCGAGTTAGGCTAGATACTTACTGGGTACGTGTTGATTTACATACTCATGCTACACTTCTGCACTTATTGTGCAGGTATATATTTCTGGTGGTCTTTTGGCGCAAAAGTGTAACTATTGCAGGGATTTTTCGGTGAGCTGCATACGATGTTATGATCCGCAGCATACAGAGTCTCCATCATAATTACTTACATTATCTTATCTATCTTGTATTCCAGACAGATGTTGTATTGTTATTGTACTTCCTAGTAGATGCTCATGTATTTGTTGCACCGGGTTCTGGGTTGTTCTAGAATTTGTTTATGATTTTGCTTGCCATTGGACACTTTTACTTTATATTTTACTTAAATCACACGTATCTATGATTTTTGATGCATCGATATCTCTACCTAATAAGATTCATGATTTCAAAAATAATAAAATGAACAATAAGTTAGTAGTTCACCGTTGGCTTGTCTAACGGTGACGTTGGATGCCATCACGACCTATAATTGATTTTGGGTCGTGACAGATTACTTTTCTATGTCCATAAGCTTTACAAATATAAGAGGTGGAAACAATTTTATGGGAATTCACTGAGGTTTTATTGGAAATGACGTCCTACACTTGCTCGCCTATTTTATTACCTTATTATTTTTATTAATATTAGAAACAAGCTACAATTTTTTTTTACGTCGGAATGTAGCTTGCTCGCCAAATTCATATTGTCTCAACCTTTTGTTGCTTTGCACTAAATATGTACTATTAGTTTATATACAACAATAACAACTTACCCAGTATTATCCCACATCGTGGGGGCTGGGGATACCCTTACCTTGTGAGAAAAGAGAGACTGTTTCCAATAGACCCTCGGCTCAGGAAAGCATAAACACCACATTAATAAAAATATAGATGAAGGGACAGTACCAAAAGTTCATATAAAAGCAGAATAAAAACAACAAGATAGTAAGGTTATCAACAATGAAAGAAAACAACGTTTAGTCATAAAAAACTATTACAAACAGAAAGTGATACTTTGTGCCAATACTACTGTTATGAACACTCTAGACTACCTACTCTACTACATTAATCCTCGACCTCCATACCTTCCTATCAAGGGTCATGTCCTCGATCAGCTAAAGCTGCGCCATGTCTTGCCTAATCACCTCTCCCCCACCTCTTCTTTGACCTACCTCTACCTCTCTGTATGCCCTCCAATGTCAACCTCTCACACCTCCTTACCGGGGCGTCTGTGCTCCTCCTCCTCACATGACCAAACCACCTAAGCCGCGCTTCCCGCATCTTGTCCTCAATAGACGCCACACCCACCTTGTCGCGAATACTCTCATTTCTGATCCTATCTAACCTGGTGTGCCCGCACATCCATCTCAATATCCTCATCTCTACTATCTTCATCTTTTAGACATGAGCAATCTTGACTGGCCAACACCCAGCCTCATGCCACAACGTTGGTCTGGCCACCACTCTGTAGAACTTACCCTTAAGTTTCGATGGCACCTTCTTGCCACACAGAACACCGGAAGCGAGTCTCTATTTCATCCATCCCGCCCCAATACAATGTGTAACATTTTCATCAATCTCCCCATCCCCCTGAATAATAGACCCAAGGTACTTAAAACTCCTTCTCCTAGGGATGACCTGCGAGTCCAGCCTCACCTCCCCTTCCCCTCCTTGAGTCTCATCACTGAACTTACACTCCAAGTATTCTGTTTTGGTCCTGATCAACTTAAAACCTTTAGATTCCAGGGTCTGCCTCCATACCTCTAATTGCGCGTTCACACCATCTCACATCTCGTCAATCAATACAATATCAATTGCAAATAGCATGCAACACAACACCTCCCCTTGGATGTGGTGTGTCAGTACGTCCATCGCCAAAGCAAACAAAAAAAGGCTGAGTGCCACCCCTAATGCAACCTATCATAACCGAAAAATGGTCTGAGTCTCCGCCCAGCGTCTTCACTCGGGTCTATACTTCATCATACATGTCCTTAATCAACCTAACGTAGGCAACATGTACACCTCTAGCCTCCAAACATCTCCACAAAACCCCCCTCGGTACTTTATCGTACACCTTTTCTAAGTCGATGAACACCATATGTAAGTCCTTCTTTCTCTCCCTATACTACTCCATTAATCGCCTAACAAGGTGGATGACTTCTGTAGTTGAACGCTCCGGCATAAACCTAAACTGGTTCTCGAAAATAGACACACTCCTACTCACCCTTAGCTCTACCACTCTTTCCCAGACTTTCATCGTATGGCTAAGAACCTTGATATCCCGATAGTTATTGCAATTTTGGATATCACCCTTGTTATTGTATACAGGAACCATCGTGCTCCACCTCCAGTCTTCGGGCATCTTCTTCGTTCTAAAAATGACATTAAATAACCTAGTGAGCCACTCCAAGCCTGCCTTGCCCGCACTCTTCCAAAACTTATCTTACGCATAGCCCCCTCAACTTCATCAACCCCGGAGTCACAACGACTCCCGGAGAGTTTCAAATCACCTAGTACAATGCTATTAATATATATCCTGTCTATTATTAGGTTCCGATGCTACTAGTAAGAACAGTCAATGATGACGGTGTGAATAATCTATCTGTATCTATTTATATATAATAAAAAAAGAGACAAATACATTAAGCCAAGTGACAACATCATAAAAAGCCACTTGGCGATTTTAGGACAAAAAATAGTTATTGATAAGATTAAGCCAAGTATCAAGATACTACAAAGCCACTTAAAACTTTACAATTATTCATGAAAAATTTTAAACACATAAAATATATATCTAAAATTATAAAGTCAGTAAATAATATACAAAATTATTATTTATGAATTTAGACAAATTGAAAAATGTGAATAATAAAATAATTCTCTATTTAGACATTTGAACAAAATAATAAAATGGCTTCTCTCTTTATACTTTAAGTGAATTCAAAATTATAATTTAATTAAAAATTATGATATTTTAATTATAAATAAAATACTAAATGAAAAAATTAACCAAATATAGCAGTAGAAAAAAATATTAAGAGGAAATAAATATAATGTTAGGATATTATAATTTTAATTAATTGAAAAAATACTTTAAATAAAGATAGAATTACGTTCGTTGTCACTCGACCCAACAACCTAACTGAAAACAACCTAGGTTTAAAGCCCTCATCCTGTTGGCCCGGGTTGTACATAACCTGAAAGAATCTTTTCATCATTTAGCCCAACATTAAAGACTCAGTTCCTCCATAGTTTATAGCCTACCTAAGCTTCTTGATATCTCTCTTTTATGCGTATTCTGCCTTATCATATAAGCACACTTCAACTCCAAGGGCAAAGCTGGATCTTTGAACATGATTTGAAGTTGTTCAGATACGAATTTGCCTCATCCTTGCTACTAGGCTTAGTATTCTCTTCCTTCCAGTGTATATAATCATAAAACCTCCATTATTAGAGCTCAAGTTTCCCAATTCTGAAATTTGATGTCACGACCCCAAATTCCCTCCGAAGGATGTCGTGATGGCAGGTAAGCCTAACAAAAAGCAATAATTAAACAAATGTATAATAACAAGTTACTGCAAGCGATTGAAAAGTAGATGAAACCATCTGAAAGTATAATCTCACAAGTACACACCTCAAAACCGGTGGAACTGAGTCATAGCTATGGAATACAACTAGAGTACTACTACATCACTATTCAAAAGGAAATACAACAGTAATGAAAACAAGGGAAGGTGACTTCGAGGCCTGCAGACGTCGAGTAGGCATACCTTGAAGTCCCCGGTAAAAGCCGCTAGCAGGAAATTTCTATCTACCGGCACGAGCGGACGTACCTGGATCTGCACAAATAGATGTGCTGAATAATAGTATGAGTACAGTACAACGGTACCAGTAAGTATCAAGCCTAACCTCAGTAGAGTAATGACGAGGCCAGTTCAAGACACGTACTAGGATACGAATTAAACAGTATAAAAATGTAATACAGATAAATAACGAAAACTGAAGAATAACAAATGTAGAACAAGATAATAGCAAGAACTAATACCGGAATTTAACAATATAAGTAGCATAAAGAAACAACTAAAGTGATACAAAGGTCATGTACGAACTATAACTACTAGAATAATAAAGAGTGAAGCAATAAGAAATATTCCTTCCACAACACTTTGCAACATGAAATAAACAGCCAGAAACACAACGAGGTACCACATCGCATTCACATTACTCAATTTCAATTACAATCTTTTCTTATACCGTCGCGTTAGCCTTGTATTTGAAAATAGTTTTCTCGAAATAGCAACATGCACTTTAGCCTACCTTATGACACCGCGTGGCATCATGTAGTTCCCCTACAAGCAATCACACACATAAGTCCCACCTTATACTGCTGCACGCACATCAACCCAAACCTTATACCGCCGCATGTCCATCAATATTATATTATAATAATAACTCGCACCACAAGTGTCCACATTTCACAACTTACCAACAACCACAATATCAATGTTTCCACAATAATAGTCCACGGCTCCACCACAATGTATACGAGAATACCAACAAGAATAATGGAAGAAAAATGCTCAATAAGATAGATGTTTCAACAATAACCAACATCGCCTTAACGTATTAAAGACTTTCACAACTTTAACACCAACTAACTTAACAATGAGAAAATAGTGTATAACACGATATTAGATAAGACTAGCTCACAATAAAGGAAATAATCTTCAACAATGAATCTCAAGTAATGGAAGTCAACAAGTAAGGGGCAACAGGAACAATTAATTTAACAATGATAATTAACAATGGAGAAGTAACACGTAACAATAAAGGGGCAACAAGTTCAACTAATAGCATGAGAGCAATTTAGCAAGTAGGATGTAGAATAAATATTAAGCAAGTCAACTAAGGCATTTGAGGATAATCTAACACAATTAAGAATGGTTCGACTATGAGAATTTAGAACATAATATGGCATTTCAATTAAAGCATGAAAATAATCTAAGAAGCCTAAATCGGTCAAATATTACGTACAACCCGTGTACCCACTCGTCACCTTGCGGTACACAGATTTCACTTAGCTCAATTGAATCAAACAATACCACTCCTAATTGGTAGTTCTCCCCCACGAAGTTAGACAAGACACTTACCTCGTCTTGGCCAATTCAACACTCGGAAATAGCTTTTCCCTTAAAATTTCCTTCACACGGCTCAAATCTAACCAAAATCAACTCAATATCATCAAACAATGCTAGGGAATTCAATTGCAATAGATAAAGTTAATATTTTTACACTTTCCTAAAAAGTCAACTCGGGGCTTGCCCGGTCAAAACCCGGGTCTAATGGTAGATTTCTTCTACCCATGACCCCACAATTTCATATATATGATTAGTTTCAAAATCCGAGTCCAAATCAACTCTCAAAAATTGATTTCTTATTTTTCAAAAACATGACAAAATTTGATAAATTTCTACTTATTCACATGATTTTTGTCACGCCCCAAATCCACAATAGGTCGTGACCGACCTAACGCCGTCGTTAGCCAAGATCACAAGTGTAACTACAATATATTTATCCCTTTTTAACAATTTTAATACGGAAGTTTTCCTTTTTAGAGAAAACTTTAAACTAGATTTCATGCAACTGTGACCAATCTTTTTAAACAAAATACCAATATAATTAGTACATACTCAGCGGTAGTGGAAATAACAAGTACAATAGTACATAAGTGCTACAAATTCCCAAAACTGGTGTCACAAGTACATGAACAATCTAGAGAATACACGAAACTACTAAAACTACTGTCTGAAAGTGATAGACATGAATAGTAAATAAGATAGAAGGAGACTTCGGTGCTGCGAATCGTAGCAAGGCAAGAAGCTCACCACTAAGTCTCTGTAGATGATCAACTACGCGCCCGCGCAACCGCTGGTGGAACCTGTCTCAGTACCTGCACATCAGTGCATAAGTGTAGTGTGAGTACGGAAAATAACGCGTACCCAGTAAGTATCTAGTTTAACCTCAAAGAAGTAGTGACGAGGGATCGACTTGATACTTACTAGAGGTCAATAATAATAATAATAAAAGTGCATAAAGTAGACACGGTGAGCATATAACAGGTATCAATGAGACAAATAAAAGCAACTACAATAAATACAACAGGAGTCCGTAACACATCACCAACATCTTATAACTGGTCTTGAAGGCACTAAATCAATAATACAAGCCGGAACCCGTTTTTATTGTTAAGCACGACGTTGCCGAGGAGACCGGCCCGATCCCATAAGAATATGAGTACTCAGTACTAAAGGCGAACGGCCCGATCCCATAAGAATAGTGTTACCATCATACTGCCGAGGCGAACGACCCGATCCCATAAGAGTGGTGTTATCATACTGTCGAAACGAACGGCCTGATCCTATAAGAATAGTGTTACCATCATATTGCGGAGGCGAACGACCTGATCCCATTAGAGTAGCAAAGTTTACCTTGCTCGCGGAAGTACTTGCGAGACGAGAGGACATGGATTTTTCATAGTTTATTTAGTATTCCCAAACTTTTCCGAAATACGAAGGCTAAGTCGATAATTGCAAATGCAATCCCTAGTCTCGGCTCTAATCAAGACAAGTAATACGCATGATAAATTTCAACGGTACAATTAGAAGCATAATATGAATCTAAGTCTACCCGGACATATCATGGAATATAGCTATGCACGGACACACGTCACCTCGTGCGTGCATAGCTCCCCACACAGGTAACACACAACAATAATACGCCTAAGGGGATGAATTCCCTCTATACAAGTTTAGACAAGAGGCTTACCTCATTTCTAAGTTCACTTCCGGTCCATTAATCCGTCTAAAAGCCCCAAATCGATACCGAACAACCCGAAACTAGTCAAATGTTATATAATTTGATCAATATATACTCAAACGTTCATAATTTAGCTATTAGAGTAATTACCCAACTTGGAATATTCCTACAATTCATCCAAGGCCCACATTTGAATATAATCGTTACCCCTAGCCTCACGAACTCAAACATATAATATTTACTTAATTCCATAACTATTTTCGTAGTCAAATCCTATTTTAACCAAAATCCTAGGTTCTTCACGAATCCACAAGTTTTCACATTCATGTTTAATCTACCTAAAATCCGCATAATTAACTTGAAAATGGGTGGGAGTTACTTACCTTAGGATATTGCTGAGAATCCCCCCTCAAATGTACTCTCAAAATCGCCCAAGACCAAATGAAATGTGAGAAAAAATGGCCTAAGTCTCGAATTAAAAGCCTCACTGCCCCTGTGATTTTCGCACCAGCGACCAAAAGAGTCGCACCCGCGGCTCGGCGTCGGCAGAAAAATCCTCGCATGTGCGGCCCTTTCCAAGGCCAACTCGCCTCGCTTCTATGGACTGAGTCTCGCTTGTGCAACCTCTCTTCTGTTGAAAGGATGGTCGCACCTGTGGACCCAAGCCTAGCTGGCCTTCCTTCGCATCGTCGGACCCTTCATCGCAGAAGCGAGTTCGCTTCTGTAGAAAATTCTTCGCTTCTGGGGACCACTGGTCAGTCCGCTCCCAGACCGCTTTTGCGATCACAGGCTTTCTTCTGTGAGCTCGCACCTGCGGCCAAATCCACGTAGGTGTGAACGCACCAGATCTGAAGCACCAACAGTTCCCCCATGTCCAAATCCGAGTTTGATTCCAATTCGTTTTGCATCAGGGGCCCCTGAGATCCCATCCAATTACACTCATACATCCAACAACATAATTACGAACCCGTTCGCGCGATCTAAACACCGAAATAACATCTAGAATTATGAATAGGATGCCAAAACGTATGAATTCGACATGAAACTCAAAAACTTTTTAAAACACTTTCGCGCATCCAATTCCTATCAAATCAATTCGGAATGACGCCAAATTTGCGTGCAAGTCATAAATCACCGTACAAAACTATTCCCAGGCTCTGAATTCCAAATGGACCTTGATAACACCAAAGTCTACTCCAAGCCAAACTTAAAGAACTTATAAAACCTTCAATGCGCCAACTTTCAATGTTAAGAGCCGAATCGCTCTCGGGGTCATCCGAAACCCGATCCGAACACACGCCCAAGTCCAAAATCACCATACGAGGTCGTTTACTCAAATCTCGGTTCCGAGGTCATTTACTCAAAACGTTGACATAAGTCAAACTTAACCATCATAGGCTACTATTAAGGAACTAAAGTTCCGATTTCAACCCGAACCCTTCCAAACCAAAACCAACCATCCCCGCAGGTCATAAAATAGTAAAAGCATATACGGGGAGTCTTAATTAGGGAATGGGGATCTGGAAAGCAAAAAGACCGGCCAGGTCGTTACATTCTCAACTTCTTAAACAAACTTTCGTCCTCGAACGAGTCTAGAATCATATCTGAAGTGCTGAAAAGATGCGGATATATACTCCTCATGTCCTCCTCGGCCTCCCAAGTTGCTTCTTCGACTGGTTGACCCCTCCACTGGACCTTCACCACATCAATCTTCATGGACCTTAACTGTGAACCTGCCTGTCATCGATACTGCCTCCTCTTCATAACCTAAACTCTCATCTAGCTTAACCGTGCTGTAATCTAGCATGTGCGACCTGTCCACATGATACTTCTGGAGCACAGACACATGGAAGACCGGATGAACTCTCGATAGACTGGGAGGCAAAGCAAGCTCATAAGCAACCTCCTCAACTCGCCTCAACACCTCAAATGGGCCAATAAACCTTGGGCTCACCTTGCCCTTCTTCCCGAACCTCATGATTGCCTTCATCAGAAAAATTTTCAAGAGAACCTTCTCGCCCATCAAAAATGATAAATCACGCGCCTTTTGATCCGCGTAACTCTTATGTCTGGACTGTGCTGTACGAAGTCGCTCCTGAATCAACTTTACCTTTTCCAAGGCATCCGTCACCAAATTAGTACCATATAACTTAGCCTCGCCGGGCTCAAACTATCCGATGGGCAAACGACATCACCAACCATATAGAGCCTCAAATGGAGCCATCTCGATGATAGACTAACAACGTTTGTTGTATGCAAACTCGACAAGGGCAAGAATTTATTCGACTGATCCCCGAAGTCAATGACACATGCTCTGAGCATATCCTCCAGAATCTGAATTGTCTGCTCCGACTGCCCATCGGTTTGTGGATGAAAAGTTGTGCTGAGCTCTTATCGGGTACCCAACTCACTCTATACTGCCTTCTAGAAATGCGATGTAAACTTAGGGCCCTTATCTGATATGATGGAAATAGTCACACCGTGCAATCGGACAATCTCCTGAATGTAGATCTGGACCAACCTCTCCGAAGAGTAAGTAGTCACCACCGAAATAAAATGTACCGACTTGGTTAACCTGTCGACAATGACCCAAACGGCATCAAACTTCCTCAACGTCTATTGCAATAAAACAACGAAATCCATAATGATGCGCTCCTACTTCCATTCTGGTATAACCATCTACTGAAGTAGGACACCTGGCCTCTGGTGCTCATACTTGACCTGCTGGCAATTTAGACATCTTGTCGCATACTCAACTATGTTCGTCTTCAGCTGCCGCCACCAATAATGCTACCTTAGGTCGCGATACATCTTCGTAGCCCCTAGATGAATAGAAAACCGAGAACTGTGCGCCTCCTCTAGAATTTTCTCCCTCAGTCCATCAACATTAGGAACACATGGGAGACCCTGGATCCGCATAACACCATCCTCACCGATTGTAACCTCCTTGGAAACACCTTGTAGTACCGTCTCTCTAAGAACTAGCAAGTGCGGATCATCGTACTGACGAGCCTTGATCCGCTCAAGCAATGAAAACTGGGCCACGACACGTGCAAGAATCCGATTGAGCTCTGAAATATCCAACCTCACAAGTCTGTTAGCTAAGGACTGAATTCCAAAGACAAAAGTCTCTCCTCTGCCAGAATGAATGCCAAACTGTCCATACTCTTGGCCTTTCTGCTCAAGGCATTCGCAACCACATTCGCCTTGCCCAGATGATAAAGGATGGTAATATCATAGTCCTTTAGTAACTCTAGCCACCTACGCTGCCTCAAATTAAGATCCCTCTGCTTGAACAAATCCTGCAAGCTGCGATGATCGGTGTAAACCTCACAGGACACACCATAAAGATAATGCCTCCAGATTTTGAGAGCATGAACTATCGCGGCAAACTCCAAATCATGCACCAGGTAATTCTTCTTGTGGGGCTTCAACTAACGTGAAGCATATGCAATAACTCGCCCCTCCTGCATAAGTACACAACCCAGGCCAACGCGTGAAGCGTCACAATACACAGTATACATCCCTAAACCTGAAGGCAACACTAAACTGGTGTTGTAGTCAAAGCCGCCTTAAGATTCTGAAAGCTCGCCTCGCAATCATCGGACCATCTGAGCGGAGAACCCCTTCAGGTTCAATCTAGTTAGGGGCGCTGCAATAGATGAGAAATCCTCCACGAGCCGATGATAATACCCAGCTAACCCCAAGAAACTTCTGATCTCGGTCGTCGTGGTAGGACGAGGCCAACCCTGGGTTGCCTCAATCTTCCTAGGATCCACCTTAATGCCCTCACCTGATACCACATGCCCCAAGAAAGCCACGGAATCCAACCAGAACTCACACTTGGAGAACTTAGCATAAAGCTTCTGTTCCCGTAAGGTCTGAAGAACTAAACTCAAATGCTACTTGTGCTCCTCCATACTACGCGAGTAGATCAATATGTCATCAATGAAGACAATGACCAATGAATCAAGATACGGCCTGAACACTCGGTTCACCAAATCCATGAACGCCGCCGGGGCGTTAGTCAAAATGAAGGACATCACTAAAATTTCATAGTGGCCATATCTAGTCCGGAAAGCCGTCTTCGAAATATCTGAAGCAAGAATCTTCAGCTGATGATACCCAAATCTCAAGTCGATCTTAGAGAGCACCCTGGCACCTTGCAACTGGTTAAAAAAAATCCTCAATACACGGCAACGGGTACTTGTTCTTGATGGTGACTTTGTTCAACTGGTGATAATCAATGCACATCCGCATACTCCCATCCTTTTTTCTTCACAAAAAACACCGGTGTGCCCCAAGGTGACACACTAGGTCTACTTTGTTATATGATAAGGCAAAGTAGAAATAGATTGGGTGCTCGGCACCAAATCAATGCCAAAATCGATATCCCGATTGGTAGATCAGCAGGAAATACATCGGGAAACTCTCGTACCACCGACACTGAATCTAACATGGGAATCTCTGCAGTAGTATCCCGAACAAAGGCCATGTAAGCCAAAAACCCTTCTCTACCATATATTGAGCCTTCAAGAAAGAAATAACCTGGCTTGAAGTACCGACAAATGAACCTCTCCACTCTAATCTGGGCAACTCAGGCATCGCCAAGGTAACAGTCTTGGCATGGCAATCAAGAATGCCATGGTACGGGGACAACCAATCCATGGCCAAGATAACCTCTAATCAACCATATTGAGAAATAAAAGACCCACTCGGGTCTTATACCCACAGAAAGTCACCACACAGGATCGGTAGACCCAATCCACAATAACAGAATCACCCACTGGCGTGGACACATATACAGAAAAGCCCAAGGAGTCGCGGGACACATCCAAATAAGAGCAAATAGAGAAGAAACATAGGAGTAAGTAGACCCTGGATCAAATAATACCAAGGCATCCCTCTGACATACAGAAATAGTACATGTGATCATTGCATCAAAGGCAATTGCCTCTGGCCTGGAAGGATAATATAGAATCTAGTTGGAATGCCACCTGATTGGCCTCCACCTCTAGGACGGCCCTGGCCGCGTGCCCTCTGCCTCTAATCTGTCGGACAGGCGGTGTGGTAGCTGGTGCGGTAAGCATGGGCCGGTAGTCCTACTGCTCAGTCTTGCCCCAAAGTCTGGGACAAAACATCTTCATGTGGCCAAGATCCCCGCACTCAAAACAACCCCTCGAACGGGTGGGCTACTGACCTGAAGTCTGACCCTGATGGCCTGAATACCCACTGGAGGAATCCTAAATAGCTGGCGGGCTGTAAGTACTCTTTGGAATAGCACTTAAATAGGGTCGTTCTGGAGCACTCCGAGCAGTCGGTGGTGCTGACTGCATGGGCCTGCTGGGCTAACCCCTCATGAATCGACCTCTGCCCCTAGGTGGTGCGCCACTGAATCCTCCAAACTACTGGGGCCGCATGTCCCTAGGCGCAAACCCTCCACTACGGTTGCAAATACGCTCAATCCTCCAAGCTATATCCACAACCTGAAGAAAAAAAGTCCCCATTTCTGCGTCTCGGGCCATAGGTACCTGAATCTTAGGGTGCAGACTTACAATGAACCTCCGCATCCTCTCTGCATCTGTGGGGTGATAATAGATGTATAACGAGACAAGTCAGTAAATCTTGCCTCATAATCGATGACAAACATGTGACCCTGACGGAGTCGCTCAACCTGACCCGGTAGCTCCTCTCTCTCAGAAGGTGGTATATACTTCTCTAAGAACATATGTGTAAACTGATCCCAAGTCAAGGAAGGTGAACTCACTGGCCTGCTAAGAAGATAAGCCTGCCACCATCTATAGGCCTTGCCCTCAAACTGAAAAGTGGCGAAGTCCATCCCGTTGGACTTCAGTGTCTCCATGTTCCGGAGCATATCCTTGCACCGGTCAATGAAATCCTGGGGATCCTCGGACCACTCACCCCCAAAGGTAGGGAGCGAAGTCTAGTCTATCTGTCCAGCTGCTTCTGCTGATCAACGGTCGCGACTGGTATAGCCTCTGGCTTAGCCGCTGCAACAGGCTGGGCTCTGCCCGCAGATAATGCACCTGGGGTCTGATAAACTGCAGCAACGTGCCCTGGAGCTAGAGCAGTAGAGGTCTATGCTCCCCCTCCCGCCTGAGATGTGGCAAGTCCGCTGGAAATAAATTAGCTTGCGTCATAGAGTCCATGAACCGCAACATACGGCCCATGACTTCCTAGTTCCCGACGAAGTCCTAAAATCTACTGGGGTGGCATGGCTACAGGCGCCTCATCCTACTCCTTAGAAAAAGGATCCTCCACTGGATCCACTAGTGGTACAACAGGAGCAAACCTAGGGCGCCCTCGCCCTCTGATTGGAGCTGGAGCCCTCCACCAGCCTCTGCCTTAGCCTCTAGCAACGGGGGATCATCTCCTCGACCGCCTAGAATATCCACCGCGCGAAATTCTCACCATCTGTGAGAGATCAATAGAAAGATACTTAGCACAATATTAACTTCACGATAGGAGATGAAGAAAGAAAAGTTTCCTAACACCCTATCGCCTCTCGAAGATAAGTAGGGATGTCTCCGCACTGATACATTAGACTCTATTAGGCTTGCTCATGACTCGTGAGACCTATGTGAACCTAAAGCTTTGATACCAAGCCGTCACGTCCCAAATCCATAATAGGTCGTGACTACACCTAATGCCGCTGTTAGGCAAGCTCACAAGTGTAACTATAATTTATTTACCCCTTTTTAAAAATTCCAATACGAATGTTTTCCTTTTTAGAGAACACTATAAACTAGTTTTCATGCAACCGCGACTAATCTTTTTAAGCAAAATACTAATATAATAAGTTAATACCAATATAATAAGTACATTAGTGCTACAAATTCCCAAAACTTGTTGTCACTAAGTACATGAGCAATCTAGAGAATATACAAAACTACTAAAACTACTGTCCGTAAGTGATAGACAGGAATAGTAAATAAGATAGAAGGAGACTCCGGTGCTGCGAATCGTAGCAAGCAAGAAGCTCACCACTAAGTCTTTGTAGATGATCAACTACGCGCCCGCGTGACCACTGCTGGAACTTGTCTTAGTACCTGCACATCAGTGCAGAAGTGTAGCATGAGTACAGAAAACAACGCGTACCCAGTAAGTATCTAGTTTAACCTCGAACAAGTAATGACGAGGGATCGACTTGACACTTACTAGAGGTTAATAGTAATAATAATAATGCATAAAGTAGAAATAGTGAGCATACAAGAGGTACCAATGAGACAAATAAAAGCAACTACAATAAATACAACAGGAGTCTGTAACACATCACCAACATCTTATAACTGGTTGTGAAGGCACTAACTCAATAATACCCAAGCCGGAACCTGTTTCTATTGTTAAGCACAACGTTGCCGAGGCGAACGTTCTGATCCCATAAGAATAGTGGTACTCAGTACTGCCGAGGCGAACGGCTCGATCTCATAAGAATAGTGTTACCATCATAATACTGAGGCAAACGACCCAATCCCATTAGAGTGACAAAGTTTACCTTGCTTGCGGAATTACTTATGAGACGAGAGGACATGGATTTTTCATAGTTTATTTAGTATTCCCCAATTCTCCGAAATACAAAGGCTAAGTCGATAATTGCAAATGCAATCCCTAGTCTCAGCTCTAATCAAGACAAGTAATACACATGATAAATTTCAACGAAACAATTAGAAGCATGATGTGAATCTAAGTCTACCCGGACATATCATGGAATATAGCTATGCACGGGCTCACATTCACCTCGTGCGTGCGTAGCTCCCAACACAAGTAATACAGAGCAATATTACGCCTAATGGGATGAATTCCCTCTTACAAGGTTAGACAAGAGACTTATGTCGTTTTCAAGCTCACTTCCGGTCCAATAATCCGCTCTAAAAGCCCCAAGCCGATGCTGAACAATCCGAAACTAGTCAAATGTTATATAATTTAATTAATATATACTAAAATTTCTTAATTTAACTATAAGAGTAATTACCCAATCTAAATTGAAAGATTCCTAAAATTCATCCCGGGGCCCGCGTACCCGGATTCCAAAATTTTTAGGATATAATTGTTACCCGTAGCCTCACGAACTCGAACATATAATATTTACTTAATTCCACAACCATTTTCATGGTCAAATACCATTTTTACCAAAATCCTAGGTTCTTCACAAATCCCACAAGTTCCACAATTTTTTCATGTTTAATCTACCTAAAATCCACATAATTAACTTGAAAATGAGTAGGAGTTACTTACCTTAGGATATTGATGAGAATCCCCCCACAAATGTGCTCTCAAAATCGCCCAAGACCAAATGAAATGCAAGGGAAAATGGCCTAAGTCCTTGATTAAAAGCCACACTGGCCCAACGATTTTCGTAACTGCGGCTCCGCATCTGCGGCAACACTTCTGCGGAAAGGCTCGTCGCACCTGTGAACCCAAGCCTGCGAGTTCGCTTCTGCAGAAAATTCTTTACTTGTTCGAACTACCGGCCAGTCCACTCCCAGGCCACTTCCGCGATCACAGGCTCGCTTCTACGAGCTCGCACATACAGACAAATCCGCGCAGGTATGAACGGACCAGACCTAAAGCACCAGTAGTTCCCCCATGTCCAAATCCGAGTCCGATTCCAATCCGTTTTGCATCTGGGGCCCCCGGGGACCCATCCAATTACACTCATGCATCGAATAAAATAATACGGACTCGTTTGCGCGATTGAATACTGAAATAACATCTAGAATTACAAATTGGACGGCAAAACGCATGAATTCGACTTGAAACTCAAAAACTTCTAAAAATACTTCCGCGTGTCCGATTCCTATCAAATCAACTCGGAATGACACCAAATTTTGCGTGTAAGTGCAAGTCATAAATCACCGTACTGAACTATTCCCAAGCTCTGAATCCCAAACGGACCTCGATAACACCTAAGTCTACTCCAAACTAAACTTAAAGAGCTGGGAAAATCTTCAATGGGTTAACTTTCAATATTAAGTTGATCCGAACACATGCCCAAGTCCGAAATCATCATAGAAACCTATTGGGATTGTCACATCTTGGTTTCGAGGTCATTTACTCAAAATGTTGACTCAAGTCAAACTTATTAATTATAGGCTACTATTAAACTAAGTGTTTCGATTTCAACCCGAACCCTTCCAAACCTAAACCAACTATTCCCGTAGGTTATAAAATAGTAAAAGCACATATGGGGAGGATTAGTTAGGGGAATGAGGATCTAGAAAGGAAAAATGACCGGTTGGGTCATTACAATTTTGATGTTAAAATCTAAGATATGTTGATTAATATGATTAGAAATAGATTAGAATCATTCACCCAAAGTTTGTAGGTGGAAATCCCCTCTCCAAATCGCCTTCCGCCGAGTCTAGGATTAAAAAATGAGAGAATGAACTCAAAAATATCGCCTCCCAACTATTTGATTAGTTGCAGATGTCACAATTACGACATGGGTTCGCAATTACAAACCCTCGCAATTTCGAAAAAATCCTCGCAATTGCGACACTGATGCGCTCACAATTGCAACAAAATCATCGCTATTTCGATCCTAACCCATCCCAGCATACTTCACAAATTCGAACATTGGGTTCGCAAATGAGAACTCAGCAGACTAGGCCTCCCTTCGCAATTGCGAGATCTGAGGCATGTGCAGAAAACCATCAATCATTTGATTCCAACCACACTCCGCTAAGCGTCCGAAGTTCACCTGAGCCCTGGGGGCTCCATAACAAATATCCACACAAGTCTAAAAACATCCTACAAACTTGCTCGCGCGATCAAAACACAAAAAAAAAACATCTAAAACTAAAAATTGGACTCTAAAAAGCATGATTTTCAAAGAGATTTTCAAGAACTCCTAAAATTTTAACTAAGCATCCGAATCTTATCAAATCAACTCCGGACGATGCCAAATTTTGTAGAAAAGTTCTAAATGCCATAACGGACCTATTTTAAGTCCCAAGATCAAATTCCGAGCTCAAATAGCTAAAAGTCTACCTACGGTCAAACTTTTTAACTTAAAATTTCCAAATTTTGGCAAATCAACAAAAATCAATCTACGGACTTCCAAAATCAATTACGGGCATATGCCCATGTCGGAAATCATAAATAGAGTAATAAAAATACAGTTCCACTAATTAAGACTCTCCGTTTATGCCTTTACTGTTTCATGACTAGCGGGGATCGTTGGTTCGGGTTCAGGTTCGTGTTGAAATCGGAATGCTTAGTTCCTTAATAGTGGCTTATAATGATCAAGTTTTACTTGAGTCAACGTTTTGAGTAAACGACCTCAGAACCATGATTTTATGGTCCCAATAGGTTTGTATGATGATTTTAAACTTGGCATATATTCGGATCGGGTTTCGGATGACCTGGGAGCATTTCAGCTTAATATTGAAAGTTGGCGCATTAAAGGTTTTCAAGTTCTTTAAGTTTGGTTTGCAGTAGGCTTTGGTGTTATCGGGGTCTGTATGGGATTCTGAGCCTGGGAATAGTTCCATATCGAGATTTATGACTTGTATGCAAAATTTGGTATCATTCCGAGTAGTCTAAGTATGATTCGGCGCGTTCAGAGTTAGTTGAAAAGCTTGAAGTTCATAACTGGATTCAATTTGATTTTTGGGTGCGATTCTTAGTGACGATGTTTTTTTACGTGTTTCGAGAGTTCGAGCAGGTCTGTATTATATTTATGAATTTTTTGGTACATTTGGACGAGGTCCCGGGTGGCTCAGGTGAGTTTCGGACTGCCCGGAGCTAAGTCCAAAATGTTGTCACTGCTGGTTTTGGTTTTCTTCTTCGCGATCGCATGGGTTTGCAAAGAAGGAAATTTGGGGGACTGGAATTTATGCTTTTCGTTCGAGACACCTAGTCCGCATTCGCGAAGGTCTGAGACCTGTGGCCTTCGCGTTCACGTTAATGGGCTCGCGTTCGCGTAGGGTAGGCTGGGCAGGTATGACCGATGTTGGTCTTCGTGTTTGCGAAGAATCCCTCACGTTCACGAGGCTCTGGTCGCATTCGCGATAGCGAATTTTCTAGGGCCTGGCTGTTTGCCTGCGCGATCGCGAGGCCTCTTCCTCGATCGCGATGAAGAAATACCCAGGCAGTGTGTTTTCAAAATTGGGACTTAGGCTTATTTGGTTTATTTATCTCAACTTGTGGCCGATTTTAGAGCTCTTTGAAGAGGGTTTTTCGTCTAGCACCTTGAAATAAGTATTTTCTACACAATAAGAGTTTAATACATACATTATGAGTAGATTTTAACTTAGAAATTGTGAAAATTTTAGGATTTTGTTGAAAAATTTAGGTTTTGATAAAAATCATATTAGACCACGAAAATGATTATAAAATTGAGTAGAAATTATATATTTGGGGTCGTGATCTTTGATAATTTTTGGAATCAGGGCACGTGGCCCCGGGGCCAAATTTAAGGAATCTTCCAATCTGTGTTGGGTAATTACTCTAATAGCTAAATTATAATCTTTTGAGTGTATATTGATTAATTTATGCAATATTTGACTAGTTTCGGATTGTTTGGCACAGACTTGAGGCTTTTAGAGTGATTTGTGGACCGGAAGGTGAACTTGCGAATGAGGTAAGTCTCTTGCCTAACCTTGTAAGAGAGAATTTACCCATAGGTGTTTAAATTGCTATTTGCTACTAATTGTGGGTACTAGGTACGCACAAAGTGACGAGAGTCCGTGAGTAGCTACAAGTCATGCTTATGTCCGGGTAGTTTTAGGACTCTATTATGTAATACTTGTATTATTTGCACTCTACTTGTTAGTTTAAGTGCTTAAATTATATTGAAACTTGATAAAGGATTCATAAAGGCAGAACTTTATTTACTTTGAGTTTTGGAGGGTTACTTAACTGTTAGTAGAAATTGTGCCTCCTTGTGTGTTAGTCTTGTAGTAGCCATTAAATTGGAGTTCGTAGAGTATTCTCTCTTCTTGTGGAGTAGGCCGAACGCCCTGACAGTATAATAGATGCATCTATTGTTCTCGCCCTCGGCAGTGTACGCATTATTCTGGATCGAGCCGTATGACATCGGCATAAATCATGCGTGATAATCCTCAGAGTCTGATTACACTTGATATTACTTTCATGACTTGAGACTTTATAATTTACTTGATGGCTCGTATTTGTTGACGTAAGTATGTGTTAATTGGAGATCTTAATTGACATCTAGTTAAAGAATCACTTATTTACTGTTCATTATTGCGTTATTATTATAGATGTATTCCATGCCTATTTAGAATTTCTGCACTTTATTTATTGGCCCATATTAAGTGTCGATGTCGACCCCTCCTCTACTTCTTCGAGGTTAGACTAGATACTTACTGGGTACGTGTTGTTTATGTACTCATGATACACTTCTGCACTAATCGTGCAGGATCTGAGGTAGGTGCATCTGGCGGTCATTCAGGCGCGTACCCCGTTACCCCGAGGTATAGTGGTGAGCTGCTCTATGTACCCGTTCTGCAGTGCTCATCTCTTTTGTATTTACTTTCTTTACATCTTATTCCTGACAGTAGTGTAGGAGGTCATGGGCCGTATGCTGTAGTTCATGGACTCTATGACGCAGGCTGGTTTATTTCGAGCTGACCCAGCCACATTTCAGGCGGGCGGGGGAGCACAGACCCTTACCTCTCAAGCTCCAGGGCATGCTGCTGTCGTATATCGGACCTCCGGTGCACTACCCATGGGCGGGGCTCAACCAGTTGCAGCGGCTATACCAAAGACCAGACCATCCATGACCGGCAAGCCGTAGAAGTTATTGGATAAATAGACCAGGCTACATCCTCCTGCCTTTGGCGGTAAGCGAATGACGACCCCCAGATCTTTATTGATTATTTCAGGGACAGACTGCACAACATGAAAGTATTAGAGTCCTACGGGGTGGACTTAACCACCTTTCAGCTGGAGGGCAGGGCCCGTCGATAGTAACAGTCCTATCTTCTCAGCAGACCAGCAAGTTCTCCTCCTTTGACTTGGGACCAGTTTACATGTCTCTTTCTGGAGATATATATCCCACCCTCTTAGAGGGAAGAGTGCGGGGTCAGTTCGAGCGGCTCCAGGAGGGTCAGATATTTATGACCGATTATGAGGCGAGGTTCTCTAAGTTGTCTCGCCATGCACTTATGATACTCCCCGCTGATGCAGAGAGAGTGCAGAGGTTTATTGCGGGCTTGCACTATGGTATCCAAGTCACTATGGCCCGAGAGATTGAGATGAGGAATCCTGACGAGCAGGTTGTGGAGATAGCTTAGAGGATCAAGGGTATTCGTCAGCAGGGCCGAGAGTAAGCACCGAGGGACAAGCAGTTTCAATATTCTGGACGGTTCAGTGGTGCTCCGTCTAGGGGCAGAGGTCAGTTTGTGAGGGGCCAGTCTAGCAAGCCCATGTATCCAGCACCATCGCCTTCTTGGGGTGCTACAGTACGGCCCTATTTCAGTGCCATTCTAGAGAGCTCCTACCGTCCACCGGCTATTCAGTGTTCTTCCAGTGGGTGTTTAGGTCCCTAGAGTCAGACTCAGGTTCATTCATCTTCCGCACGAGAGGTTGTTTTGAGTGTGAGGAGCCTTGGTCATGTAAGGAGATTCTTCCCCAGGCTTCGGGACAAGGCAGTACAATAGGGTCATCAAACCATGATTATTGCACTAGCTGCCTTACCAGCCATTCGGCCACCCAGAGGCGGAAGATAGGTGGGTAGGGGTCGCCCTAGAGGAGGAGGCAAGACAGGTGGTGCTCCAGCTAGTATCTATGCTATTCCAGCCAAACCAGACGCAGTAGGCTCAGATGCCGTAATCACAGGTATTATTTCTGTCTCTGCTAGGGATGGTAAGCTGCTCTCTGTACCCGTTTTGCAGCGCCCGCAGTCTCTTTTTTGTATTTAATTTTTGTCTATCTTATTCCAGATAGTAGTATATGAGGTTTTGTATATTCTACTAGTTGCTCATACACTTGTGACACCAGATTTTGAGAATATTCTAGTAGGCAATTTATGATCTTGAGTATTAAATTCACTATATTTACTCTTTCTTTAGTTTATGCTTTACTTTACCAAAAATTTCGACTAATCATTCTCTTAATAAATAAAATCAACTACTTGGAAATTATTAAAAAGAACAAATACATGACTAGTTCACTATTGCCTTGCTTAGCGGTGACGTTGGACGTCATCACGGCCTATAGGGAAAATTGGATCGTGATAAGATAAGTACATAATCTCTCCTCAACACGTAGGAATGTTGAATAGCATTGACCGTAAGAAGTGCTGATTATGTGAAAGATTTTTTGGATTTGGACCTATTATCTTTGAGCTATAGATTTGCAAATTTATAACTGGGCTACTTAGTTGCAATGTGTGTATATGAGTTGTAGTTTTGTGTTCTCCCTTGAATAAATATCACTCAAAAAATTATTGATAAATTTAGACAATTAAAAAATTTTTAATAGTAGACAACGATTTGATACTCTTTGGATGAATACTGTGCCAAGTGTCATCACTATAACATGTCAAATTCAAAATTTTAGGATAAATTCCAACAGAAGTTTCAAAGTTTTTAAAATAGAAGATAGAAAATATTAATAAAAATATTAAACGTGACAATTTAAAAAAGTTAATACTTCCTCCCAGTTTATTAGGCAATTTTTTATTTATTTATTTATTAAATCTTCCAATGCAAAAAAATAAATAAATATTTTTTCCCACATTTTCTTGTGCTTCAATTTGTAATATATTTATATATTTAATATTTTTTTACACAAAAACAAGAAAAAAGAAAAAAAACAAATCACCTGAAAATTCAACACCACGACTTATGTTTTTCCGAACGTGAGCGTGGAACAACAATTCTATCCTACCTCTGTAAATGATTCTTATTCACGTTTTCCGAAGCAAATAGATGTGATTTCTTCTTTCAAGTTATCATATTAAGCCATATGACAACTTAATAATAAGTCACTTGTCAGTGCTCAAGACAATTGACAATATTAGGACAAGATAAACTAATAATGTAATAGAATAAGTTAGTTTAGAACTATTGTGGTTAATTTTGCTAATATGGCTATAAAATGCGGCATTTCTAATTACATTACACATGAATTTGGTTTTTCTTTAATGATTTTTGTTGCTAAGTTATATGAAATTTGGATGTAATATAGTAACTATCAGCACGGAAGTCTGCAAATAATCCAAGGGGAAAAATGTCTAAAAAAAATTAACTTAACATTTAAATTTTAAAAGATAAGTAATTAATCTTATCCCTAGAAAACACCTAACCCAAAATCCTTAGAAAAAAAAAAAACTACTGCCTTTAGCTCCATCACCAAAATCTTCTTAGTTAAAAACCTATTATTCTTTGAGTTCCTATCTGATCCAACTATGCCAGCAGATTTCAGTATTCTCACAAACGATGACAATCAGTGAATAATGTATGAATGCAATTATGCACCATAACTAGCTTTCTTGGTCGACTAATATGTTCTTCAAGGTATATATATATATACATATATAACAGACAACTTTTTATCATAGTAATTATATTATTACTGATCTGTTTTTATATTATTGCACCAACATTTATCAGTTGACAGGTTTATATAGTAATATATCAACTATTCCATGAAAAAAATAAAAATATGATAAATATTTTTAAATATTTTAAATGCAAAGTTTATCTTGAATTTCTTTCAATTTCTTCAAGTACCTAAATAATAAAATTTTAATTCAAGAAACAATAGTAGAATTTGGATAGACTTGAATGTATGAATATTCAGTGCATTTACATGTTTATAAAATAATATCATTTATATGCTTCTTTGTGTGTATCGTTTTTCAAGTAATACGTTTTTATAAAAAATTATATTTAACATTTTTTCCGCAACGCGCGGGTACGA
This sequence comes from Nicotiana obtusifolia, assembly GCA_002018475.1. Taxonomy (NCBI): domain Eukaryota; kingdom Viridiplantae; phylum Streptophyta; class Magnoliopsida; order Solanales; family Solanaceae; genus Nicotiana; species Nicotiana obtusifolia. The sequence continues at coordinate 116,900 of MCJB01012982.1, read as the reverse complement.
ATACTAGCATATCTTGAATGGAGTACCAAACACACGGAACTCGGGTAGTCTTAGCTATATATTTTCTATGGCCCATTAAATTGTCAGGCATATATTATAAGAACTTTCATGTCATATTTTGAAAAATAAATAAATTAGTGTTGTACAGGAACCAATGTGCGGTTGCGATTAGCTCTAGTATAAGGCTCCAGTAAGATTCAATACAATATTGGATAAGAGCCATGTGTACATCTAAATAATAGTAATATAAATGATTCTTTCCCACCACCTAAAAATCAGCAGCCCCACCACCACCTGAAGTGAATTTTAAAGACCAAGTTCCAAAGGTGAGCCCTCGGAACGCATATTTATTTGATGGAATAATGGTCGATGTTGATGACTTGAATGGGAATAAAGAACCAGCTCCACTGGTAGCCAATCTCGAAGAACAAGTGGGACCAAAAGATTTGGTTGCTAATGAAGAATGATAGACCATCTTGAAGCACCACAAAGGCGATCAAATGAAGAATGGTGCAGAGCTTGTAGGTCAGAGAGGATGTCACGACCCCAATTACAGCAGACCCCATTGGGGGTTGTACAAGATTGATGTCACGATCCCAATTTTTTCCGTAGGATGTCGTGATGGCACCTAGTCACTAAAACTAGGTAAGTCTATAACTTACTGAATTAAATGACAAAATTTGACCAAAAACAACTATTAAGCATGGAACTGAAATTTCTACAGAAAACCAATAATCTCGAGTGCAATACAATATCCAAAACCGGTAGTACAAGTCTTAAGCTCTACTGAGTTTACTAGAAAAAATCTTCTAAATACAACTGTTCCGGAATAGAAATAGACAGTATAAGAACAATATCAGAAAGTGACTCCGAGGACTGCGAACGCACAGCAGGTATACCTCGGGTCTCCACAGACCCGAACAGCTAGCTAGTGATCAACCAACTCCGAAGTATTTGGATCTGCATAAATATATGCAGAAAGCGTAGAATGAGTACACCACAGCTTTACCCAGTAAGTATCAAGACTAACCTCGGTAGAGTAGCGACGAGGGACAGTCAAGGCACCTACTAGACTTAACAACCTGTACAAGTATGAATGTGAAACTAACAGGGAAACAATATCAATATATAACTAAGCATGGTAAGATTACAAAACTATACTCGCAATAGAATAGTAGAAACAACAATTCGCAACAAGGAGCAAGCAAGTAGTAATGCCGTGGAGTAAGCTGAACACAGTTTAAGTCCGGTAAAACCAAGTAAAGAAAATTAAGTAACAATTCAATAAGAGGATCAGCTTCCACACCAGTTTTGTTCAGAGTTTTTCCCCGAGGTACTTCACCTCATAGTCACATTTCATGGGTCCCAACTCATGCACTCTAATCATCTGGCATCTTGTGCCCTCATTACAATTCATAACCGCACGGACGACTCACGTCCATAGGGAGTGACAGTATCTCATATCCGCACAGACAATTCACGTGCCAACAATAACAATGACTCATGACCGCACGGACAACTCACATGCCAATAGGATAACTCTCACACAGAAGGCAGATAAACGAGATTACATGTAAATGGTCAATAACATAAGGATTCATCTTCTTAAACCAATATGGGTGATTAATTACGTGTATGCTTGTGCAAGTATTCTATCACAACTTAAGTCAACGAGTAAGAGCGGAGATAATGAATGGCACATAAGAAATAATCATTACAAAATGTACAATGTATAACTCATACAAGGTAGGCACACCACCACACAAATATCATCAATATTAAAGCCCCAAGGCTATCATATGTCATCACAAATCATTCCCGACATACCTTGTCTCGCATCGTGCGCAACAATAAAGTAGATGCCCGCCTTATCTCGCCACATGCGCATAATAATATTCCCAACTTGTCTCGCCATATGCGCAAACCCACATATATAGCCCGTCTTGTCACGCCGCATGTGCAAATATCAATGGTAACAAAAGCACGGACAACTCACGTGCGAACATCCCTACAGTCCTCTCAAAAACGTAACAATACAATATAAGGTCTTTCACCACATGTGCCCATATGCCACAACTTTCCTTCAAAACAAATTTCAATACCGCAACCATGCATAGCCCTTGGCTCAACAATACTGAGTACAACAACAACACCAATAACACGAGAGTACGGTAAGTAAATCAACACAAAAACTACAAAATACAAGAAAACGGAAGAACGTGCACACAATGAAAGACACATAAGGTAATAACGGTTTCAACAAGCATAGCTCAACAAGGGGAGAGATAATATATAACAATGATTCCATATAAGTACAACTCCACGATAAGAGAGATAACATAAATCAATGATTCCAAATATGGATAAGTCAACAATGAATGGGATAACAAAACTCAGTTAAAGTTAAGCAACTACGGAAGATATATTAATAACTTCAATTAATATGCAGTTACGAAAAAGATAATGATAACTTTAATTAAGGTTAAGCAATTACAAAAAAGACAATAATAACTTCAATTAAGGCTAAGCAATTACGGAAAAGACAGCATGGTAATAAAAGAGACGACAACTTCAATTAAGGCACATAAGAGTTTATTGGCAACAAGGGTAGAACACGAATCAATCAACTCCAAATAACACGTAAGGGTGAATTTAGTAAATGGAGGATTTAACGTGATAAGAACCTAAGAGCCTAAAACGGTCAAATTTCCACAAATAAGGCCGAGTACGTCTTGTCACCTCGCGTACACGACTCTCACATGACACAAATAGCATAAATGACTCAAATCCTAATGGGTAGTTCCCCCCCCCCCCCCTCACAAAGTTAGGCAAGATACTTATCCCAAAGAATCTAGACCGATTCTCTAAAATGACCTTCTCGTGTGAAACAATCTCAGGACAGCTTAAATCTAGCCAAAATAACTTAACATCATAAATAAAAATCATAGGAAACAATTATGGATAATAAAGCTTCGATCTTGAAAGAGAAATAAAAAGTCAACCCCGGACTCGTGTCTCGAAACCTGATAAAAATTATAAAATCCGATCACACATTCGATAACGAGTCCAACCGTACAAGAATTACTCAAATCCGACCTCAAATCGCCTTTCAAATCTCCAAAGTTTAGTCTAAAACATTTTCACAATTTTTTTCCAAATTTCCAACTTAAATTACTAATTAAATCATGAAAATAACAATGGATTCACGAAATATAATAAGATTCGGTAAAGAATACTTACCCCCAAAAATGAGTAATGAAATCAAACCCTAGAATTTAAACTTTTCTGCCCAGCACGTCCGCATTTGCGGACAAAAAAGCACATCTGCATTCTCGCACCTGCAAGAAAATTCATGCATCTACTAAAACAGCCTACCAGGCCACGCACCTGCTTCGCCAACCCACAGAAGCGAAAGTCCCGCCTAGGCCCAACATCGCAGAAGCGGCTCCGCAACTCGCTCCAAAATGCGCAGGTGTGACACACCATAAACAGACCTGACCAAAAGCACGAAAACCATCTAAAACTCGTCCGAAACACAACCGGGGCCCCCGGGTCCCCGTACGAACATACCAACTAGTTCCATTACATAACGCGGACCTACTCGAAGCCTCAAATCACATCAAACAACATCAAATCTACGAATCGCACCTCAAATCGAACTTAATGAACTTATGAACTTTACACTTCTATAACTCGCGTTGAAACATATCAAATCAATCCGGAATAACCTCAAATTTTGCATGCAAGTCCCAAATAACATAATGGAGCCAATCTAACTCTTGGAATCGCACTCTGAGCCTGATATCAACAAAATCAACTCCCGGTTAAACCTCCCAACTTTCCAAACCTTCAATTTTCCAGTTTTTTGCCAAAATGCATCAAATTAACCTACGGACCACCAAATCCAAATCCGGAAATGCGCCTAAGGACAAAACCAACATACGAAGCTATTGGTATAGTCAAAACATCATTCTGGAGTTATCTACAAAAAAGTCAAACTTTGGTCAACTATTACTGCTTAAGCTTCTAAAACAAGAATTGTTCCTCAAAATCAAATCCCGAATCATCCGAAAACCAAATTCGACCACATACGCAAGTCTTAACACATAATACGAAGCTGATCGAGATCTTAAGCCATCCAACGGGACGTAAATTCTCAAAACGACCAGTCGAGCCGTTACATTCTCTCCCTCTTAAACATACTTTCATCCTCGAATGTGCCAAGAACCATTCCAAAGTCATCAAATCACTCACCCAATTCACATAAGCCGGACAACAGTATCTCAACTGAAGATTTTTCCTTCCACCAACACTAATAAGCCTTAGAACCAACTTTTTACCATTCGATCATTTCCCAAAGACCCAATTCCCACATCAACATATGATATCAGCCTCAACAAGCTGCAACAACTCATACCTACACCCACAAGGTACAACTACACAACGTGACACATCACACATATGCCCATAACAACAACTTTGGTCACAGCAGATGCCCATAATCAAATCCAGCACCGGCAATTAACCTCATATCAGCTAAAACCCTGTTCCAAACCTTTACAACACTGACGATGATGCAAGAAACATGAAGACCTCATAACCATTTACTTTAATCAACAAGTCACATCTAACGCCACCTGGGCACGCACCTCATAAGCTAAAACCCAATAAGCACAACGCGAATATGGCTAAATATGCAAAGACAAACACATGAGGAAACTATTGAACAAGCCGGACATGCACAACTCCCTATCAGTACCATACTCACGAATCAATTCCAAAAGGAAGGATCAAAACATATGAACTAATCACAAGGATCTCATCCTAATATAAATCCACCGAGCCACGTAGCCCAGTTCAAACATATCAAATTACATGACAACACCAGGGTCTCACCCTCAACTCTGAATCACAAGTAGAATATACATCATACCAACCAAACCTTCCACTAATTCTATTCTGCGATACAAAATCACAATACGTAACATACTTCACATACCGGTAGAGCATCTAAATCACAAATCGCAACCAACCATCCAGAAATCACATCAAAACCTACCATAATAGGAAACATAAAGTCACTTCCAGTCTCATAGCTCTCAATAATGAATAAAACAAAACGATATACACGCGCTACCACTATAGAATCTCCCAACAGGGGCAAACATATAAGCAGAGTACAAAATCACGAAACTCACCTATATATGAAGCAAGATAAGAGAAGTTACCCCGATAAGCAGAACCAAATCAAAATAAGAATGATGCTCCTCAAACCGTAGAAACCAAAGCAGGTGCATGTATGGACAAATCACTGAATCTAATAGCATACTCTAACACTGATATAGTGCCCTAGCGCAACTACTCAAACTCCGTGCGCTATGCATCCGGAAGGGTCTGGGGAACAAACTCTCTCAAGAACATCTCTGAAAACTGAGTCCATTAAAGTGAAGCTGCATTTGCCGGGCTACCCAACTCGTACACTCGGCACCACTGATATGCTGCTCCCTTAAGCTGAAACGTAGTAAAAGCAACCCCACTTGTCTCCACAATAACCATAGTCCGGAGAATATGGTGGCATTCCTATAGGAACCCATGTGCATCCTCTAAAGCCACACCACTGAAGGTAGGCGCATAATACTTCTTGAACCTTGCAAGTCTAAGTTGTTCCTCCTCAGATGTCGGTGCCCTAACTACGGGTTGAACTAGAACAACAGGTTGTGTCGGCATGACACCTGGAACCTTACCAACATGGACTCGCTACTCTGGAGTACGAGCGGCGGGAGTTTGAGCTCCCCCCCCCCCAGGCCCCGGTCTGTGAAGTGGCTGGTGCAACCGGAATCAACTCCGCCTAAGACAATGTGCCAAACAGGCTCCGGTACTGTATTAACATCTCCTGAAGTCTCGGGGTAGCAATAGCCACCTCCAGTACCTGTCCCCCAATCAGAGCTACTGGCGGTTCCTCAACTGCTGCTCTGACAGGTGCTCTAGCTACAACACAGGCTCCTCCTCGGTCTCTGCCTCTGCCTCTGCCTTTGCCCCAGTCCTTAGCAGCACCAGCTCTGAGGGCAGCGTCATTAGTAACTGCAGCTCGTGTCCTCACCATCTGTGAGAGAATAGAATGACAAAAACTCAAACTCCGAGATCAATAAACTCACACGATAGGAACGAGAGAAATGAAACTGTCCTAATAGTGACGTAGCCTCTCGAAGAAAAGTACAGACGCCTCCGTACCAATCCGCAAGACTCTACTAAACTCGCTTATGACTCGTAGCACCTATGAACCTAAGGCTCTAATACAAACTTATCATCCCCAAATTTCCCTCTATAGGATGTCGTGATGGCACCTAGTCTTAGCCTAACACTTACTGAATTAAATGACAAAATTTGACCAGAAACAATTATTAAGCATGAAACTAAAATTTCTATAGTAAACCAATAATCTCGAGTGCAATACAATACCCAAAATCGGTAGTACATGTCATAAGCTCTACTGAGTTTACTAGAAAAAATTTTCTAAATACAACTATTCCGGAATAGAAATAGACAATATAAGAACAATATCATAAAGTGACTTCGAGGCCTACGAACGCGACGACAAGTATACCTTGGGTCTCAATAGCAAAACCCGAACAGCTAGCTAGTGATCAACCAACTCCGAAGTACCTGGATCTGCATAAATATATGCAGAAAGAGTAGAATGAGTACACCACAGCTGTACCCAGTAAGTATCAAGACTAACCTCGGTAGAGTAGCGACGAGGGACAGTCAAGGCACCTAGTAGACTTAACAACCTGTACAAGTATGAATGTGAAACTAACAGGGAAACAATGTCAATATATAACTAAGCATGGTAAGATTACAAAACTATACTCGCAATAGAATAGTAGAAACAACAATTCGCAACAAGGAGCAAGCAAGTAGTAATGTCGTGGAGTAAGCTGAACACAATTTAAGTCCGGTAAAACCAAGTAAAGAAAAATAAGTAACAACTCAATATGAGCAACCGCTTCCACACCATATTTGTTCAAGGATGTTCCCCGAGGTACTTCACCTCATAGTCACATTTCACGGGTCCAACTCATCAACCCTAATCACCTGGCATTTTGTGCCATCATTACAATTCACAACTGCACGGTCGACTCGCGTGCCAAGGGAGTGATAGTGTCTCATATCCGCACGGAGAACTCACGTGCCAACAATAACAACGACTCATGACCGCACGGACAACTCTAATAGGACAACTCTCACATAGAAGGCAGAGAGTACATGTAAATGGTCAATAACATCAGGATTCATCTTCTTAAATCGATATAGGTGATTAATTATGTGTATGCTTGTGCAAGTGTTCTATTACAACTCAAGACAATGAGTAAGAGTAGAGACAATGAATGACACATAGGAAATAATCATCACAAAATGTACAATATATAACTCACACAAGGTAGGCACACCACCACACAAATATCATCAATAACAATGCCCTCAAGCCATCACAAGTCATCACAAATCATTCCCCATATAACCACCTTGTCTCGCCATGTGCGCAACAATAAAGTAAATGCCTGCATTATCTCGCCGCATGCGCATAATAATATTCCAACCTTGTCTGGCCATATGCGCAAACCCACATTCATAGCCCGCCTTGTCACGCCGCATGTGTAAATAATGGTAACAAACCACGAACTACTCACGTGGGAACATCCCCACAATCCTCTCAACAATACCACGTGTGCCAAAAATATAACAACACAATCTTACGTCTTTCACCACATGTGCCCATATGCCACAACTTTCCTTCAGAACAAATTTCAATATCGTAACCACGCATAGCCCTTGGCTCAACAACACTGAGTACAACAACAACACCAATAACACGAGAGTACGGTAAGTAAATCAACGCAAGAACTACAAATACAAGAAGACAGAAGAGCGTGCACACAATGAAAGACACATAAGATAATAACGGTTTCAACAAGAATAGCTCAACAAGGGGAGAGATAATGTATAACAACGATTCCATATAAGTACAACTCGACGATAAGAGAGATAACATAAATCAATGATTCCAAATATGAATAAATCAACAATGAATGAGATAACAAAACTCAGTTAAGGTTAAGCAATTACGGAAGATATATTAATAACTTCAATTAAGGTTATGCAATTACGAAAAAGATAATGATAACTTTAATTAAGGTTAAACAATTACAGAAAAGACAATAATAACTTCAATTAAGGCTAAGCAATTACGGAAAAGACAGCATGGCAATAAAAGAGACGACAACTTCAATTAAGGCACATAAGAGTTTATTGGCAACAAGGGTAGAACATGAATCAATCAACTCCAAATAACACGTAAGGGTGAATTTAGTAAATGGGGGATTTAATGTGATAAGACAACTTCATTTTTAATGAACATAAGAACTTAAAAGCCTAAAACGGTCAAATTTCCACAAATAAGGCCGAGTACGTCTTGTCACCTCGCGTACACGACTCTCACATGACTCAAATAGCATAAATGACTCAAATCCTAAGGAGTAGTTTCCCTACACAAAGTTAGGCAAGATACTTACCCCAAAGAAGCTAGACCGATTCTCTAAAATGACCTTCTCGTGTGAAACAACATTCGGACAGCTCAAAACTAGCCGAAATAACTTAACATCATGAATAAAAATTATAGGAAACAATTCTGGATAATAAAGCTTCAATCTTGAGAGAGAAATAAAAAGTCAACTCAAAAAGTCAACCCCGGGCTCGCGTCTCGTAACCCAACCAAAATTATAAAATTCAAACACTCATTCGATAATGAGTCCAACCATACAAGAATTACTCAAATCCGACCTCAAATCGCTTTTCAAATCACTAAGAAGTTTTGACAATTTTTTCCCTAATTTCCAACTTAAATCACTAATTAAATCATGAAAATAATAATGGATTCACGAAATATAATAAGAATCGGGGTAAAGAACACTTACCCCCAATGAATTTCTTGAAAAACTCGCGAAACATCGTCACTAACGGAGCTCCCAAGATCCAAAATGAGTAATGAAATCAAACCCTCGAATTTAAACCTTTCTGCCCAGCACTTCCGCATTTGCGGACAAAGAAGCGCAGCTGCGCTCTCGCACCTGCGAGAAAATTCATGCATCTAGGACAACAGCCTACCAGCCCAAGCTTCACATCTGCACGAGGAAGGTCGCACCTGCGACACTGCAGAAGTGAGACAAGAACCGCAGAAGCAGACAGTCATCCTGAGCCACAAACTCGCATCTGTGATGATGGTACACCACAGATGCGGCCATGCACCTGCGTTAGCCAACCCGCAGAAGCAGAACTCCCGCCCAGGCCCAACATCGCAGACGCAGCTTCGCACCTGCGCTCCAAAATGCGCAGGTGCAACACACCAGAAACAAACCTGACCAAAAGCACGAAAACCATCTGAAACTCATCCGGAACACACCCGAGGCCTCAGGGACCCTGTCCAAACATACCAACTAGCTCCATAACAGAACGCGGACCTGCTCGAAGCCTCAAATCACATCAAACAACGTCAAAACTATGAATCACACCACAAGTCTTAACACATAATACGAAGCTGCTCAATACCTTAAGCCACCGAACGAAACGCAAATTCTTAAAACAACCGATCGGGTCGTTAGAATTGATAACGCAAAGACATGCAACAGCAGAACAACTAAATGTGATAATTCAGCATAGGGATCATTGCATACAACAACAAAGTTCAATCATTGACACTAGAATTATTAGAGGATCTGCCTTTGGAAGTTTTAGGTGCAAGCACATACTCTTGGATGTCTTTTTGCAAGAATACCGCAACACCCCAGATCGAACGGATACCAAACCAAATCCAATAAATATTAGACCAACTAGCAGATGGTAAACGAGATGGCAGCTGAAGGAGAACAGATTAGAAACCCCTTGAATGTAGTAAACCCGTTAGAAAATTAAAATGAAGATGAAGATCCCTAGAATGCAAACTAGCAACATTAAAAATAAATTATAAAAACCAACGTCATTTAACATCATTTGTAAAGTGGTCGATATTCAAAAATGATCCGATGCAATTAATGTGATAGAAATTAATATTGTTCAGTACGTCGCAAGAAAAATGTCATCTTTGGAATTGCATAAACTTTGTTAATCAGCACAAACTTATATTGAATAAGTAAATTAAAGTGTACAAAACTAATGAAATAAATTTATGTAATAATCAATATGAATAGTAAATAATAAGAGAAAAAAGATGAGAAGGGAGTAGATCTATAAAATTAAGAGAAGAATCTTAGCTATGTATTTCGTATGGCCCACTGAATTGTCATGCCTATATTATAAGACCTTTCATGTTAAATTTTGGAAAGAAAAATAAATTAGTATTGCATATGTATGGATGTAGCGTTTAAATTAGCTCTAGTGTATTTGGCTCAAATAAGATTCAACATAGTGTTTGATAAGAGCCATTTGTACATCTGAATGATAATGTTGTAAATGACTTTTTAACGACACTTGAAATCTTGAGGACCAAATTCCTATGGTAGGCCCCGTCAATGCAGATTTGTTTTGACGGAATAATAGTCGATGTAGATGAATTCGATGAAAATGAAGAACCACCGTTACTGGTAGCCAATCTTAAAGAACATCATATGGGACCAAATGATTTGGCTGGCAATAAAGAATGGTAGCCAATTTTGAAGTGTAATGATCCAATCGGTCGTTTTGTTTTCTAGATCCTCATTCTTCTAATTAAGACTCCTCGTGGTTTGGAAGAGTTCGGGTTGAAATCGGAACACTCAATTCCTTAACAGTAGCCTATAATAATTAAGTTTGACTTGAGTCAATATTTTGAGTAAACGACCTCAGAACCAAAATTTGACGGTCCCAATAGGTTCGTATGATGATTTTGGACTTGGGCCTATGTTCGGATCGGGTTTCGGATGACTCGGGAGCGTTTCAATGCTTAATATTAGAAGTTGGCGCATTGAAGGTTTTCAAGTTCTTTAAGTTTGGTTTGGAGAAGACTTTGGTATTATCGAGGTCCGTTTGGGATTCCAAGCATAGAATAGTTTAGTATGGTGATTTATGACTTGCACACAAAATTTGGCGTCATTCCGAGTTGATTTGATAGGAATCAGACGTGCGGAAGTTTTTTTAGAAGTTTTTGAGTTTCATGTAATTCATGCGTTTTGGTGTCCAGTTCGTAGTTCTAGGTGTTATTTTGGTGCTTCAATCACGCGAGCGAATCCGTATTATATTGTTGGATGTGTGAGTGTAATTGGATGTGGCTCCGGGGGCCCCGGATGCAAAACATATTGGAATCGGACTCGAGTTTGGACATGGTGCGTTTGCACCTGCATGGATTTGGCCACAGGTGCGAGCTCACAGAAGCGAGTCTGTGATCGCAGAAGCAAACTGGCTTCTGCATTGAATGGACCGTAGATGCGAAGGAAGGCCAGCCAGGCTTGGGTTCGCAGGTGCGACTAGCCTTTCCGCGGAAGCGGACTCGCAGAAGCGAGACTTAGTCTGCAGAAGAGGCGAGCTGGCCTGGGCAAGGATCGCACCTGTGAGGATTTTTCCGTAGAAGCGGAGCCGCATGTGCCACTATTTTGGTCACAGGTGCGAAAATCGCTAGGGGCATTATGGTTTTTTATCTGAGACTTAGGCCATGTTTAATCTACCTGTGGCTTTTAACTTGTGGGATTTGTGAAGTACTTGGGGAGCTACGTATGAACAAGGTGATGAGAGTCCGGGCGTAGTTACATTCCATGATATGCCCGGGTAGACTTAGATCCACATCATGCTTTTAATTGTACTGTTGTGTTTATCATGCGTATTAACTGTCTTGAATAGAGGTGAGATTAGGGATTTAAAGTTGCAATTATCGATTTAGTCTTGTTATTTTTGGAAAATTAAGGAATACTTAATAACTATGAGAAATTCATGTATTCTCACCTCAAGTACTTCCGTGAGCGAGGTAAACTTCTTTACTCTAATGGGATCAGGCCATTTACCTCAGAGGTATGATAACGCCACTCTTATAGGATTGGGTTGTTCGCCTCGGTGGTATGATAACACCACTCTTATGGGATCAGGTCGTTCTTCTCGGCAGTATGATAACACCACTCTTATGGGATTGGGCCGTTCGCCTCGCAGTATGATGGTAAAACTACTCTTATGGGATCGGGTTGTTCGCCTCGGCAGTACTGAGTACCACCATTCTTATGAGATCGAGCCACTCGCCGCGGCAACTTCGTGCTTAATAAAGGAAATGGGTTCCAGTTTGGGTAATTGAGTTAGTGCCTTCATGGCTAGTTATGAGATGTTGGTGATGTGATACAGACTCCTGTTGTACTTATTGTAGTTGCTTTTATTTGTTTCATTGATACATGTTGTATGCTTAGCATGTCTACTTTATGCACTTATATTATTAGTATTGACCTCTAGTAAGTGTCAAGTCGACCCCTTGTCACTACTTCTTCGAGGTTAAGGTAGATATTTACTAGGTACGCGTTATTTTCCGTACTCACGCTACACTTCTGCACTGATGTGTAGGTACTGTAACAGGTTCCACCATTGGTCACGCGAGCGCGTAATTGATCATCTATAGAGACTTCGGCGTGAGCTGCTTGCCTTGCTACAATCTGCAGCACTGGAGTCTTCCTCAATCTTATTTACTATCTATCAATTACTTTCGGACAGTAGTTTTAGAAGTTTTATATATTCTCTAGATTACCCATGTACTTGTGACGCCGGGTTTTGGAGATTTATAGCATTTATGTACCGCTATACTCATTATTTCTATCATCGTCGAGTATGTACTTATTATGTTGGCATTTTGTTTTAAAAATACTCGTCATAGTTTCATGAAAGCTAGTTAAACTATTTTGTAAAAGAAGAAATTTCCGTATTAAAATATGTCAAGAAGGGGTAAATAATTAGTAGTTGCACTTGTGGGGTTGCCTAACGGCAGCATTAGGTGCAGTCTTGACCTATTACGGATTTGGGTCGTGATAGCACGGTATCATAGCTTTAGGTTCACATAGGTCTCACGAGTCATGAGCAGGCCTAGCAAAATCTTGCGGATCGGTGCGGAGATGTCCCTATTTATCTTCGAGAAGCTATAGGGTGTTAGGAAACTTCTCTTTCTTCATCTCCTATCGTGCAGCTGATATTATACTAAGTGTTTTTCTGTTGATATCTCACAGAAGGTGAGAACGTGTGCGGAGAATGTACCAGGCGGTCAAGGGGCTGCTCCCCCCGTTGCTAGAGGCCGAGGCAGAGGCCAGGGTAGGGCTCCAGCTCCAGTCAGAGGATGAGAGCGCCCAAGGGTTGTTCCTGTTGTGCCACCTGTGGATCCAGTAGAGGATCCTATTGTTGAGGAACAGGATGTGGCGCCTACAGCTGTGCTAGCCCCAGCAGATTTCATGAGTGCGCCGGGATTCCAGGAGGTCATGGACCGCATGCTGCGGTTCATGGACTCTATGACGCAGGCTGGTTTATTTCCAGTGGACCCTGCCACATCTTTGGCGGGAGGGGGAGCATAGAACCCTATCGCTCAGGCTCCAGGGCACGCCGCTGCCGTTTATTAGAACCGAAGTGCACTACCTGCAGGCAGAGCCCAGCCTGTTGTAGCGGCTATGCAAGAGGTTGTACCAGTCATGACCGATGATCAGCAGAAGCGGCTGGACAGATGGACTAGGCTTTGCCCTTCTACCTTTGGGGGTGAGCGGTCAAAGGACCCCCAGGATTTCATTGACCGGTGCAAGGATAGGCTTCGAAACATGGGGATATTGGAGACCAATGAGGAGGACTTCACCATTTTTCAGTTTGAGGGCAAGGCCTGTAGATGGTGGTTAGCTTTTCTTCTTAGCAGGCTAGTGGGTTCACCACCCTTGACTTGGGATCAGTTTACACATCTGTTCTTGGAGAAGTATATACCACCTTTTGACAGAGAGGAGCTTCAGGGTTAGGTTGAGCGACTCCGTTAGGGTCACATGTTTGTCACTGACTATGAGGCAAGATTCACTGACTTGTCTCGTCATGCATCTATTATACTCCCCACATATGCAAAGAGGGTGCAGAGATTCATTGTAGGTCTACACCCTGAGATTCAGGTACCTATGACCCAAGAGGCAGAGATGAGGAATTCTTTTCTTCAGGTTATGGATATAGCTCGGGGGATCGAGCGTATTCGCAACCGTAGTGGAGAGTTTGCGCCGAGGGACAAGCGGCCCCAGTAGTTTGGAAGATTCAGTGGCGCCCTACCTGGGAGTAGGGAACAGTTCATGAGGGCTCAGCGCAGCAGTCCAACGTAATCAGCATCATCACCTGCTCGGAGTGCTCCAGCATGATCCTATTTCTGTGTCATTCCAGAGAGTACATACCGTCCGCCAGCTATTTAGGGTTCCTTTAGTGGGTATTCAGGGCATCAGGGTCAGACTTCAGGTCAGCAATCCACCGTTCCAAGGGGTTGTATCGAGTGCGGGGATCTGGGCCACGTGAAGAGGTTTTGTCCCAGACTTCAAGGCAAGGTTGATCAGCTGGACTATCGGGCCCTGATTATTGCACCAGCCTTCTGGCTGTCCGCAGGCGGAGGGCAGGTGGGTAGGGGTCGTCCTAGAGGTGGAGGCCAGTCAGGGAGGGGGCTCCAGCTAGGTTCTATGCCTTTCCAGCCAGGCCAGAGGCAGTAGCCTTAGATGCCATGATCACAGGTATTATTTCTATCTGCGGTAGGGATGCTATGGTACTATTTGATCCACGGTCTACGAATTCATATATTTCATCGTTGTTTGCTCATTTTTTGGGTGTTCCTCGTGAGTCCTTGGGTGTTCCTATATATGTATCCATGCCAATGGGCAATTCTGTTGTTGTGGGTCAGATTTACCGGTCCTATATCGTAACTTTCTGTGGTTAAGAGACTAGAGCAGATCTTTTGTTGCTCGATATGACTAACTTTGAGATCATCCTGGGCATGGACTGGTTGTTTTTATATCATGTCCTCCTTGATTGCCATGCCAAGGCTGTTACCTTGGCGATACCAGAGTTGCCTAGATTGGAGTGGAAGGGTTCATTTGTCAGTGCATCTAGTCGGGTTATCTCTTTCCTGAAGGCTCGACACATGGTCGAGAAGGGTTGTTTGGCTTATCTATCTTATGTTTGGGATATTGCTGCAGAGATTCCGACGATTGATTTAGTGCCCGTGGTGCAGGAGTTCTCCGATGTGTTTCCTTCTGATCTACCAAACATGCCACCAGATCTTGATGTCGATTTTTGTATTGATTTGGCTCCAGGTACCCAGCCTATCTCTATTTCATCGTACCGCATGGCTCCGAAAGAGTTTAAGGAGTTGAAGGAATAGCTTGAGGAGTTGCTAGAAAAAAGGTTCATCAGAGCGAGTGTGTCGCCTTGCGGTGTACCGGTGTTGTTCGTGAAGAAGAAGGATGGGACTATGCGTGTGCTTTGATTACCATCAGTTGAACAAAGTTACCATTAAGAACAAGTACCCGTTGCCGCGTATTGATGATTTGTTTGACCAGTTGCAGGGTTCCAGGGTATTCTCTAAGATCGACTTGAGATCTGGGTATCATCAGTTGAAGATTCGTGCTTCTGATGTTCTGAAGACGGCCTTCCGGACTTGATATGGTCACTATGAGTTTTTGGTGATGTCCTTCGGCTTGACTAACGCCCTGGCAGCATTTATGGATTTGATGGACCGAGTATTCAAGCCATATTTTGATTCATTTGTCAGCGTCTTCATTGACGACATATTGATCTACTCGCGCAGTATGGAGGAGCACGAGCGGCATTTGAGATTAGTGCTTCAGACCTTACGGGAACAGAAGCTTTTGCTAAGTTCTCCAAATGTGAGTTCTGGTTAGATTCCAGGGCTTTCTTGGGGCATGTTGTATCATGCGAGGGTATTAAGGTAGATCCTACGAAGATCGAGGCATCCAGAGTTGGCCTCGTCCTGCCACCGCGATCGAGATCAGAAGTTTCCTGTGTTTGACAGGTTATTATCACCGGTTTGTGGAGGGCTTCTCATCTATTGCAGCACCTTTAACTAGATTGACCCAGAAGGGTGCTCCGTTCAGATGGTCCGATGATTGTGAGGCGAACTTTCAGAAGCTCAAGGCGGCTTTGACTACAGCACCGATTTTAGTGTTGCCTTCCGATTCAGGGATGTATATTGTGTATCACGACGCTTCACACGTTGGCTTGGGTTGTGTATTGATGCAGGAGGGGAGAGTTATTACATATGCTTCATGTCAGCTGAAGGCCCACGTTCATGACTTGGAGTTGGCCGCGATAGTTCATGCTCTCAAGATTTGGAGGCATTATCTTGATGAGGTTTCTTGTGAGATTTACACCGATCATCCCAGCTTGCAGCATTTGTTCAAGCAGAGAGATCTTAATTTGAGGCAGCATAAGTTGCTTGAGTTACTAAAAGACTATGATATTACCATCCTCTATCATCTAGGGAAGAGAACATGGTCGTGGATGCCTTGAGCAAAAAGGCCGAGAGCATGGGTAGTTTGGCATTCATTCCGACAGAGGAGAGACCTTTAGCTTTGGACATTCAGTCCTTAACTAACAGACTTGTGAGGTTGGATATTTCAGAGCCCAATCGGATTCTTGCATGTGTCGTGGCTCAGTCTTCATTACTAGAGCGGATCAAGGCTCATCAGTACGATGATCAGCACTTGTTGGTTCTCAGAGAGACGATACTAGAGGGTGGTTTCAAGGGGGTTACTATCGGTGAGGATGGTGTTCTGCGGATCCTTGGTCGCCTATGTGTTCTTAATGTTGATGGCTTGAGGGAGAAGATTCTAGAGGAGGCGCACAGTTCTCGGTATTCTATTCATCCAGGGGCTACGAAGATGTATCGCGACCTGAGGCAGCATTATTGGTGGCGGCAAATGAAGAAGGACGTAGTTGAGTATGTGGCGAGATGTCTAAACTGCCAGCAGGTCATGTATGAGCACCAAAGGCCAGGTGGCCTCCTTCAGCAGATAGATATACCAGAATGGAAGTGGGAGCGCATCACTATGGACTTCGTTGTTGGGTTGTCGCGGACGTTGAGGAAGTGTGAAGCCGTGGTGGCTACTTACTCTTCAGAGAGGTTGGCCCTGATTTACATTCAGGAGATTGTCTGGTTGCATGGTGTGCCTGTTTCTATCAAAACAGATAGAGGCCCTCAATTTACTTCGCATTTCTGGAGGGCAGTACAAAGTGAGTTGGATACCGAGTAGAGCTCAGCACAGCTTTTCATCCACATACCAATGGGCAGTCGGAGCGGACAGTTAAGATTCTAGAGGATATGCTCAGAGCATGTGTCATCGACTTTGGAGGTCAGTGGGATAGATTCTTGCCCTTGGCCGAGTTTTCCTACAACAACAGTTACCATTCCAGCATCGAGATGGCTCCATTTGAGGCTTTATATGACCGGCGCTGTCGTTCGCCCATCAGATGGTTTGAGCCCGGCGAGGCTAAGTTATAGGGTACTGATTTTGTGAAGGATGCCTTGGAAAAGGTAAAGTTGATTCAGGAGCGACTTCGCACAACACAGTCCAGACATAAGAGTTACGCAGATCAGAAGACGCGTGATTTGTCATTTATGGTCGGCGAGAAGGTTCTCTTGAAAGTTTCGTCGAAGAAGGGAATCATGAGGTTCGGGAAGTGGGACAAGCTAAGCCTAAGGTTTATTGGCCCATTTGAGGTGTTGAGGCGAGTTGGGGAGGTTTCCAATGAGCTTGCTTTGCCTCCCAGTTTATCGGGAGCTCATCCGGTCTTCCATGTGTCTATGCTCTGGAGGTATCATGTGTATGCTCTGGAGGTATCATGCCGACAGGTCAGATGTGCTAGATTACAACACGGTTCAGTTAGATGAGAGCTTGGGTTATGAAGAGGAGCCAGTATCCATTGTTGACAGGCAGGTTCATCAGTTGAGGTCCAAGAAGATTGCTGCGATGAAGGTCCAGTGGAGGGGTCAACCAATCGAGGAAGCGACTTGGGAGGCCAAGGAGGACATGAGGAGCAGATATCCGCACCTTTTCAGCACTCCAAGTATGATTCTAGACCCATTCGAGGATGAACGTTTGTTTAAGAGTTGGAGAATGTAACAACTCGACCAGTCATTTTGCTTTCTAGATCCATGTTCCCCTAATTAAGACTTCCTGTATGTGCTTTTACTATTTTATGACCTGCGGGATGGATGGTTTAGGTTTGGAAGGGTTCGGGTTGAAATCGGAACTCTTAGTTCCTTAGTAGTAGCCTATAATGGTTAAGTTTGACTTGAGCCAATGTTTTGAGTAAACGACCTCGAAACCGAGATTTGACGGTCCTAATAGGTTCGTATGATGATTTTGGACTTGGACGTGTTTTCTGATCCGGGAGCGTTTCGGCACTTAATGTTAAAAGTTGGTGCATTGAAGGTTTTCAAGTTCATTAAGTTATGTTTGGAGTAGACTTTGGTGTTATCGAGGTCTGTTTAGAATTCCGAGCTTGGGAATAGTTCCGTATGGTGATTAATGACTTGGACGCAAAATTTAGCGTTATTCCAAGTTGATTTGATAAGAATTGGACGCGCGGAAGTGTTTTTAGAAGTTTTTGAGTTTCATATCAAATTCATGAGTTTTGGCGTCCGATTTGTAATTCTAGGTGTTATTTTGGTGCTTCGACCATGCGAGCGAGTCCGTATTATGTTGTTAGATGTGTGAATGTAACTGGATGGGCCACAGGGGGCCCGGATGCGAAACGAATTGAAATCGAATTTGGACATGGGAAAACTGCTGGTGCTTCAGGTCTGGTGCGTTCGCACCTGCATAGATTTGGCCGCATGTGCGAGCTCGCAGGAGCGAGCCTATGATCGTAGAAGCGGCTTAGGAGTGGGCTGGCCAGTGGTCCGCAAAGCGAAGAAGTTTCCGCAGAAGCGAACTCGCGTCTGCGATGAATGGACCGCAGATGCGAAGGAAGGCCAGTCAGGCTTGGGTTCGCAGGTGCGACCAGCTTTTTTGCAGAAACGATACTTAGTACGCAGAAGCGAGGCAAGATATCCTGGGCAAGGACTGCACCTGCGAGGATTTTTTTTGCAGAAGCGGAGCCACATGTGTGATTGTTTTGGTCGCAGGTACGAAAATTGCTGGGGCAGTGAGGCCTTTTTTTTTTTTTAACAAATTACCTCACTGCATTATATCACCGTACACTATTATCCCACCTCCAGAATGAGAATGATAACACACTAATACCACTGGATAGTGTTCTAACATTGTACAGATTCTAATGTAGTAGGGCTGATTTTCATAGGCAGTGAGGCTTTTAATCCGAAACTTAAGCCATTTTTCCTCACATTTTATATGGTCTTCGGCAATTTTGAGAGCACATTTGAGGGGCGATTCTCATCAATATCCTAAGGTAAGTAACTCCCAACCCATTTTCAAGTTAATTATGCAGACTTTAGGTAGATTAAACACGAAAAAATTGTGAAAACTTGTGATATTTGTGAAGAACCTAGGATTTTGATAAAAATGGGATTTGACCATGAAATTGGTAATGGAATTAAGTAAAAATTTATATTTGAGTTCGTGAGGCTATGAGTAATATTTATATTCAAAAATTTCTGAATCCGGGCAAGTGGTCCTAGGGGCGAATTTTAAGAACCTTTCAATTTAGGTTGGGTTATGACTCTAGAAGCTAAATTATGAACTTTTGAGTATATATTGATTAAATTATATAATATTTGACTAGCTTCGGATTGTTCGACATCGACTTAGGGCTTTTAGAGTAGATTATTGGACTGGAAGTGAGCTTGGAAACGAGAAAAGTCTCTTTCCTAACCTTGTAAGAGGGAACTCATCCCCATAGGTGTATCTTGTTGTGTATTACTTGTATG
Organism: Nicotiana obtusifolia; assembly: GCA_002018475.1. Classification (NCBI taxonomy): domain Eukaryota; kingdom Viridiplantae; phylum Streptophyta; class Magnoliopsida; order Solanales; family Solanaceae; genus Nicotiana; species Nicotiana obtusifolia. The sequence continues at coordinate 96,997 of MCJB01012982.1, read as the reverse complement.
GGGAGCTACGTACGCACGAGGTGACGAGCGTAGCTATATTCCATAATATGTCCGGATAGATTTAGATCCATATCATGCTTTTAATTATACTGTTGTATTTTTCATGCGTATTAATTGTCTTGAATAGAGCTAAGAATAGAGATTTAAAGTTGATATTATCGATTTAGCCTTCTTATTTTTGGAAAATTGAGGAATACTTAATAACTACGAAAAATCCATGTCTTCTCGCATCGCAAGTACTTCCGCTAGTGAGGTAAACATCTCTACTCTAATGGGATCGGGCCGTTCACCTCGGGGGTATGATAACATCACTCTTATGGGAGGGTCGTTCGCCTCAGCAGTATGATAACACCACTCTAATGGGATCGGGTTGTTCACCTCGGCAGTATGATAACACCACTCTAATAGGATCGAGTCGTTCGCCTCGGCAGTATGATAGTAACACTACTCTTATGGGATCAGGTCGTTCGCCTCGGCCGTACTGAGTACCACTATTCTTATGGGATCGGGCCGCTCGCTTCGGCAACTTCATGCTTAATAATCGAAACGGGTTCCAGTTTGGGTAATTGAGTTAGTTCCTTCACGACCAGTTATGAGATGTTGGTGATGTGATACGGACTCCTGTTGTACTTATTGTAGTTGCTTTTATTTGTTTCATTGATACCTGTTGTATGCTCAGCATGTCTACTTTATGCACTTATATTATTATTATTATTGACCTCTAGTAAGCATCAAATCGACCCCTTGTTACTACTACTTCGAGGTTAGACTAGATACTTACTGGGTATGCGTTATTTTCCGTACTCACGTTACACTTCTGCACTAATGTGCAGGTACTGAGACAGGTTCCACCAGTGGTCACGGGGGTGCATAGCCGATCATCTACGGAGACTTTGGGGTGTGTTGCTTGCCTTGCTACAATCTGCAGCACCGGAGTCTCCTTCCATCTTATTTACTATTCCTGTCTATTATTTCCGGACAGTAATTTTAGTAGTTTTATATATTCTCTAGATTGCTCATGTACTTGTGACGCCGGATTTTGGAGATTTGTAGTATTTATGTACTGCTATACTCGTTGTTTCTATTATTGCTGAGTATGTACTTATTATGTTGGCATTTTATTTTAAAAAGACTTATCACAGTTGGATGAAAGCTAGTTAAACTATTCTCTAAAAGAAGAAATTTCTGCATTAAAATATGTCAAGAAGGGGTAAATAATTAGTAGTTTCACTTGTGAATTTGCCTAACAACGACGATAGGTGCAGTCTCGATCTATTACGGATTTGGGTCGTGACATGTAGCGACACAAAGGGGACTAATTAAAGAACGGTGCACGCTTACAGGTCTGGTAGAAAGTCAGTGTGCACACCCGATTGTGAATTTCGACCCTTTATTTACAGTGATCAAGATGAGACTTTTGGTAGAGTGTTTAAGACTTATGGGAGACAAACGATGACTGGATGAGTTGAAAGTATCAAGGGATTCAACAAAAAAGACAACTTCTAAACAATCGAGCTCATGAGGCAAATATCATTACAACAGATCATATTTTGATTGTGCAAGATTAATAAGGCAAAGAGGTGTAATAATAGAAAAATTAAATTTTATAATACAATTGTAACGATTCGATCAGTCGTTTTGAGTTTAAGCTTTTCGTTCGGCAGTTTGAGACGTTGAGTAGCTTCATATGATTTATCGTGACTTGCGTGTATGGTTGGTTTCGATGTTCGAGATATTTGGGATTGATTTGGAAGAGTGATTCTTGATTTGGAAGCTCTAAGTTGAAAAAGTTGATCAAGGACTGACTTTTGAGTAAACGAACTTAAAATTAGGATTTGATAGTTTCAATAGGTTCTACGAGGATTTTAGACTTGAGCGTATGTCTGGATTTTATTTCTGAGGTCCATAGAAGAATTTGAGTGTAATTGTCGAAAGTTGACATTTTGAAGGTTTTTAAATTAGCTAAGTTTGATTTAGAGTGAACTTTGGCGGCTCGGGTGAGTTTCAGACTACCCAGAGCATGTCTGAAATTGGTTGATGTGTTGATATTGGGTGTTCATCACAATCGCGAGAGGTGTCTCGCATTCGCGATGAAGGATTTGAACTAGAGATCATTTGTGCTTTGCGTTCGTGCTAGGTGTGACTCGTATAAAGTAAAAGAGATAGCCATAGGAGATAACAATTGAGGGGGCAAGAGATAATTATAAGTACAAGAGATAATTGTACAAAAAAAATACAAAGATAAAGAATACAAGCAATAAATAATGAAATAGATATGCTCTAACAGGAAGAAGCCTGCGAAAGCAAAGTGACACTATGGAAGTGAAAGGAGTAGTCGTTTTCTGGAAATGGAAAGCCATACTCGTCTTGTCCACAAGGTTCCAAAGCAGCTAACGGCGAGGGCCAGGGACTTATTTTAGGTTGGGCTAGGCAATGTGGCTAAGTCTGCAACGGCTGTTTTCAAGCTTACAACTTGTCATGCTCCAAAATTGAAGGGACTAGTCAGTACTGATAACTTAAACTTACCATCGACCGAAACTTGTCAATTTTTTTGAAGTATTATGCAGACAATTATGTCAGGTTTTACTCTATATTCTCACCTGCTGATATAATAATACTTTCAAACTTGTATAAGTAATAGATTAGTGCTCTCTCTTCTAGAGGGAACAGGAACTGACATTATAATTCTAAGTGACTATACTGAATTGCCGATAGTTAGAACACGAGAAGAAACTAACTTTATATATATGCCCCAAAAAAAGATTATTAGACTAGCTCTATGGTCAACACTAAGAGTGGCTAGTGGTCCGGTTTCAACCGAACCGGATAGGTTAGGGACCGGAAACCGGCCCGGACCGATTGAAACCGGACCAAATAAA